>CM065682.1:80156886-80172105 GCA_017654935.2 Phymorhynchus buccinoides
TCAAGCGGCTTCAGGCTAAAACGAAATGAGTCTACAAAATCACCACATCGCAACATTCCTGCAAACTTCAGACTTTTTGCCAGGAATTACGGATTAAGCACAGTTTCTCTTTGAAAAATAATCAGCAGGGAAAATCTAGTAACGATGGCGCATTGGGAGATGGTGACCTTAAGCTATCTCATATCGTGAAAACCCATGGGCTTTTTCCCGACCATTGGGGTGGGTGCATTTTCGCTTACGGTAAAAAACGCTCATGGCAATATGTTCTCAAAATCCAATTTGTCGCCTGAAAATTTCAGGATAGATGACTAACTATTCTCCATAGCTTACAATGGTCAGAGGCTTCTGGACCAAGTAAGTGCACGAAACAAGGAAATGTTATAAGAATAGGGCCCACCAATGATCTTCTACCAGCACTAACCTACGACTGATTTACTCTGCTAAAATCGTCACAGCTGTGCCAACCACATACACAGAGAAAACAACAAAAATAAACAACCAACAAGAGAAAGGTCACTTGAGAGGCCACGAGGCCTGGATGTCCTTCTAACTACCTGACCTGACCTGACCTGATCTGACCTGACCTGACCTGACCATTTTCGGAAGTCCAGCATTATGGCTGAAGCTGCAAACCCACAAACTAATTTATCCTTGACAAACTCAATCATCGTTGAACAAAATGTCTCATTGGTGGAAGATAACGAATGCATCCCCGTTATCCTCAGTCAGATGGAGTTTATACCTTGGGACAACCGGGACAACCTCATCAGCGAGGAAACAGAAACAGTGGTTTACCGAATCAAGAACAACCTGCTTGTGTTGCTGTTTCTCATTGGTGGACCTGCCAACGTCATCAACATGGTGGTGTTTTACAAACATGGCCTCCGGGATCGTGTGAACCTCTGTCTCTTTGCTCTGTCTTTGGCTGATGTGATTCATCTGACCATTTCTACACTTACGCACGGCGAGCAAGTTTACGTGCAGTTTACCGCAGCGAGAGAAAGATTCGGTCCTGTTGGGATATTCGTGGCCAATAATAATTTACTCGTTTTTATCAGTGCCACCTACGTTTCCCACCTGTTGTCGGCCATTGTTGCTACGGAACGCTGTCTCTGTGTCGTGGATCCTCTCAAATTTCAAACTCTCCTTCGAACGAGAACTATGGCAGCGATCATCGTCGTAGCCAGCGTTGTGATTTTTACTTTATATTTCTTTGTGGCGTTTCGGTATCACGTGGGGTGCTTTCATGATCCGGTAACCGGTGTGGTTATTATAACGTTCGTGGATGGAAAGTTTTACGCACGACATAAAGAATTCATCAACCGTCTTCACAGTTTCGTGTTCGGTTTGAGCTTACCCGCCATTGAAACCACGGTGGTGACGACAGCAATCGATCATCACGTCATCAAATTACGTCAGGAGGCGATGACGTGGGGACGTTGCATAAATAGACTATCGATCTGAGGATCTATGGGCTAAAGAAGTGGCTGTGACTAAGATGCGTGTAGTGGTGTGTGTATCCGTGCTTTTTTTATCGTGTGTGAGATCACGTACCTGTCTACAAGACGAACTTACTGAATCGTTATCAGTAACCATATATATCTTCCCGGAGTTGAAGTCTGGCGGTGCGGCGAAGTCACCATGTGGGAACTGTGGTTGATTGTCCGAAGAAGTGTATGATAACGGTAGGTATGTTGTCCCTGCTCGTCAATTCGACGATAATCAACGCTTTCTATCAATCCGTTTCTTTTCCGTTAATGGCTTCGCGTTTCCGGAAAACTTTCTGGACTTTGTGTGGCAGAGTGCGAAAAGGAAAAGATGGCGAAAAGAGGTAGAGTTAGGTCTCAAGTAGAAATTTTGACAACCAACAACAAAGAAAAACAACCACACACGATCAAATTTCTAGAACAACAAAGGTCAGAAACGATTAGAGACGTGATAGAAGGGCTTACCAGAGAAGAAGAATGTTCTTGCGTTATAGAAAATGCAAGACAATTTAGCAGCTAACTGAAAGAAGCCCCATGTGTTTCATGATCCAATAGTATATTGAGTGAATGTTATGACGCAACAACGATAACAACATGGGGGCAATTGGAGAAGCCTGCGGTTATTCATTTTAACAAAGAAGTGTTTTTTCGTTCTTTGTTTGTCTGGGGCGTGGCTGTTGAAGTAGCATACCCACTGCTGCATTTAAAGTAAAACGTAGGGTTCATGATTAAAGGGCAGTAATGGACTCAAGTCCGCTACTTATCATGACTTCAGCTATTTCCTATTATAAATGACAAATTCATTAGAAAAAGGTATACTGTGTGGTAGAATGTGTCATATATGATATAGACGCAGATTCATTCTTTACTTCTCATGGGACGGTCATGCTGAGTCTGTTACGCATTAAAAACCCGTCAGTGTACCGAGTGCTGCGCGCAAACACGGGAATGTCCGAGAGGAAGGTCAGACTGAGGCGGACCCGCGAGCATTACGCCCTAGCAGGGAGCTTGTTTTGAGGTCCGTCGCCTACCCAGGCCAGGTCATGTTGTCGGCGATCCTGGTCAGCTGGCTATAACCAGTAGGGCGAGTCCTGGAGGAACGTGAGAAAGGGTCATGGTACAGACTGTTGCTGTCGCTACAGTGGGCTATTGAGTGAAGTTGCGTCTCTGTGAACCTCGCAATCCTTAATTGGTAGGGTGGTGCACGTAGGGTGCAGGTGCGCCGCAGTGCCATGGTGAGCAGACTGAAAAAAAAAAAGATCGTTTGGTATTTGATGGGCTCTTCGCTCGTCCGTCGGGGCGACTAAGTGTTTGGCTATATTGGTCCTTGTGGGTCACTCGGGTAGCCGTATTTAATGTGTTTCTCTCAAGGCGAGTGTGCTCTTGAATCTGCCACAAATGAGAGTCTTGGCTTCCTCATACGTAGCAGAGGGACATCAGGCTGGGTGAGGCTGGCTACCTTCCTTTGCAAGCTAAGAGGCGATCTGTACGTACGCTCATTGTGTTTCCTGCACAACGAAAAGGGCCAACATGAGCAGGCACCCACTAGAGAGTAGTTGCAGTCTTTTGAGTCAGGGTGGCGAGGGAGGCCTTGAGGAAGTTTCAACAATTGGGTCTGGGTATTGACAGACCTAATAGTTAGGTAATATGTATGTGTCAGGTGTGAGCGCGAGGCTAGATTTTGTAAATAGAGGTGGAATAGACATTGGACGAAATGAGAGTTAAAGATAGCATGTATTTGGTAGTTTAGATATTGTTTTGTGACAAATGTTCTGGTTGGCCAGAGCGATAATAATGCGGGCTAAATGCGAAGAAAAGGGCGATTACCCAGTGCTTTTAAACGTTTGAATTGTATTCATAATTAATTAGAACCTAGTCACTGTGACAGTGAGATTTCAGCATTTTCTAGCGAGGAACTGGGTTTGGCTACGAGTAGCGCACAGTCTTCTTGTTCTACTGTGTTCCTTGAGGATTTGATAAATGGGTTTTGAATTAGGTGTAGGGAAAGAATAATTTATAGATGGGTATTAACTAGTAAGCCAGATGTGGCTCATAGAAATGTAGGATTCAATATTAAATTTAGTATAGAGGGTCTTGTGCTCTCCTTTGTTTTTTTTCATTCCGAAAAAGAGTTAGTATTGTGTAGCTAATCCAGTGATTAGTCCTTAGAAAGGAATTTGTTTTGAAGAAGAGGAAGAAGAAGAAGGGGAAGAAAAGTTAAGAAGAAGAATGATCAGTTTTTTAAACAGATTTCATTATCCGAATAGTTTTATCTTTAATTGTTTGGTATTCAATTTTCTTTGTTTCTTCTACGGACGTTTTGGTCCTATTTTGATTCGTGGACGCGGGTAAAATTATATTGTAGTAACCCGAGAGAGAGGTGTCGGATTATGAATATGGAGATAGAGGTTCGGGGTGATGATGGTTTTGTCCACGATGTGATGAGCTACGTTTTGTGATGAATTTTTGGGTGAGTAATGCCTGACATGGATTGCTCGATTGGATTGACGGTAACGGATTTGGCCTGAATTTCTGATGATCCTTTTTTATATAAATACGTAATTAACACTAACCGAGAGGTTGACTTATTACCATGACTTTAATAAACTAAATGATTGATTGGTGAACCTTAACTTCTTTGGTGTTGAGTATACATCTTTGGGTGGAGTCAGATTTGCGTGTGTATGTTGTGAGCCCGGGGAGTTCACCAATTTTGGCGAACATCACAGTAGTGAGAGGAGCAACATAGGCCTACGTGTTATAAAAAATCAGTGAAAGTACAAAAGTCTAAATTTTATGCATGCTGTTGGAAGTACACCCACCCTTACGTAGGCATATTTGCCCCAAGGCGGGGCTAGTCCACCTACAGGCTGGGACAAGGCTGCCCTCCTCATGCTTATGCCTAGAAATGCTTAATAAAAACCAGAATCACACAGAATCTTCAATTACTAAGCATCCTTTAAATAACATCAAAAATGTATCTTCATATGAAAAACATGAACACCAAAAATAAGTCATAGATTCATTTGTTACAATTTTTTGTGTACAAAAAATCACATTTTTGCTCTCAAATCGGGCTTTTGCCACGTGATGACGACCTTGAAATTCACAGAGTTGAATTTAGAGAGTTGAATTAGAAAGGTCAGCGTAACTCGTGCAGAACGAGTGCGGGCAAATTAGTAGTCTAGAATAGAGAACGAACACTCGTGGCAAATGCCCTATTGGATGCACACCCACCAGATAACAGACGGTTGTGGTGGGAGTATAGCGTGTGACTATCACATGCTCTATGTGATTCTAGGGCAAAGCACTTATAGCAATAAAAACGAACATGGTAGGATCATGCCCCGGGGGGGGGGGGGGGGGGCGTGACTAGCCCCGTTCTCCCCATGCTTTGCCCCAAGACGGGGCAAGTTCATCCTACAGGCTGGCAAGACTGTTCCCCCTCATGCTTATGCCTAGAAATGCTAATTGAACGCTAGACTTACACATAATCTTCGATATCTACTAAGCATCCTGTTAGATACCCAAACATACAAAATTTATCGTCATAATATAAAAACATGAACAACAAATTCAAGTCATGGATTCATTTCTTACAAAAAAAGCAAAAAATCACTAATTTGGTTTTTGCTTTGGTTTAAACAAGAATTTATTCAAGAATAGAAAATCATATCAAAGCAGCAATACATTTATGAACTTCGAGTACAACAAGCTAAGAGCTTATAAAGCGTACTCTAATATTTAAGTTGCACAGTAAGGACTGCACACGCAAAACTAATCTAACATTGAAAAAATAATAACATAAAAAACAACAACAGTAGTAAACACTTATATACAAAAAGGAAAAAAAAAAGAAAAAAGAAAAAAAGAAAATACAAAACAAAATTAAGTAAATCCAAACTACATGAATTGTAGGGGCAATATAAAACATAATGTCAGCTTGCATTGAATCAGAGTCATCACAAAGCTAAAAAAAAACCTAAAAAACCCAAATGGGATTGTAAAGTCATGTCAAGAGCAGAATAAATATTTGTTTATACAAGTTTGCGCCCCTTATCAAAGGGAAACGACGAATCATGTTACAGTCAGAATTGATCATGTTATTGAGAATTTGTTTGACAATTGAATAAAATTATAATGAGTAGTATTCTCAATAATTTAGTTTAGGAATGGACAAATTATGCATGGAAAAATAATTTGACATATATGCATCATTGCACGCCTAGCTGACCACAAACCTGTTAGACCTTTGAATGAACTCGCAAACTGCAAGGAATATTCTAGAGTTCTCTGAGACATTTTTATATTTACTGCCAAACAATAACACTGCACAGTCAGTTTTAACATCATCTGGCAGTAATGCAATGGTTTCTGCACGAGCTTGTTGGAAGAGAGGACAATACAAAAGGAAATGTTCAGCATCTTCAGCATCAAATCCGCAAGCACATACTGTACTATTGGAGAGATGTCGAAGGAATAAATCATCTTTTAAGTCACTCATTTGTAGTCTCAGTTTGCAAATTATTACTTCAGAAGCTCTGTCAGGTAAATAATAATATTGTGGTACAACGTTATCTGTCTCTCGGAGAAAACGCTTAAGCATGCTAATGGAATCACATTGCTTAATATGATCAGGAAGAATGTTCCAAAGTACAGTTGCAGAGGGAAAGAATGAGGATCTGTATAACTCTAGTCTACTCCTTGGTACAAGTCTTTCAAGGTAATTACGTCTGTGGTACGGGTTTACTGAGGCAACCAGGGGTGGAAGACGCTCTATTAAGTACAAGGGCACAATACCATGAACAATTTTAAAATACAAGATAATTTTATGACGACGTCGTCTCTCTTTTAATGTAGTAAGTCCAGACTCAGCATACAATTTATGATGGCTGGTCCCACGAACTGAACCAATGATTGTCCTAATTGCGTCTAATTGGAGACTTTCTAGATCTTCTGCTTGTTTGTTCGTGCAATTGTCCCAGATAACGTCCGAATAATCAAAGTGAGGCATGATAAATGATTTGTACATAGTGAGAAGTGATTTGCGACTTAGACGATATTTATATGACCTAAAACAAGCAACAAGTATTCGGCATTTGGACACAATGGATTTTATATGAAGATCCCATTTACAGTTGTTTTGTATTATTACACCTAAATGTTTATGTGAGTCACTTTCTTGTAGAATTACGTCATTAAATGTCAAAGGTTGTGTGTCTGCCATTACCCGGTTAGAGATTGTCATGAGCTCAGTTTTGGATTCATTAAATTTGACTTTCCATGGTGCTGCCCAACTGTTAATCTTTTCGAGATCTGAATTTAGTATTTCTGTCCTGATGTGAGTGTTTTCTAAGCCCAAATACATGCTAGTGTCGTCTTCAAAAAGTTTGATAATTGATTCAATATCATATGCAATATCATTTATATACACAAGAAAAAGTAAAGGTCTTGCTTTCAACTTTTTTCAAATTGATGCACATCATCCAAACGTACACAGGGTGGTGGTGGTGATAGTGGGGGGCGAATAGCGTGTGGCTATCACATGCTCTAAATGATTCTAGAACAAAGCACTTTAGCAATGAAAACGAAATGACGGACCTCCCCGTGGGGATACTGGGGGGGGTCTTTCGTACAAATAGTTCCCCCACTTTCTGGAAGTTCTGTGCTTGTAACTTCCTCTAATCTGCCACTCTCTTTGACTCTGCCTTTTTCCTTTGCTTTCTGTCATCTACTATCTTTCTGACTTATTGGCCCATTCTCCTGCCTTTTTTCAAAGAAGCTCTTCCAAATAATGTTTCTCCTTTGAGCTCCCTCCGAAATCGGAATGTGTCGGCTGTACACAGCGGGGAGACCAGTGAATACTGAAAACCGGACACATATGTACCTTAGACATTATGGCCATATGGCCAGGGAAGGCAGAAGAAGAAGAAGAAGAAATGGCGAACCTGGACCTGGGGCGGACCAGCCCCCGGTCTCCCCTAGCTGTTGCCTGAAAGTCTTGATTGAGATCTGAGGGCAGGGCACACCCAGTAGAAAAGAAATGCAGGAAATTTGGCTTTAATTTAGTCCACCCCCATCAGGTTTAATTCAGATACTACCGTCAGTAATCTCAAAGCCTTCTTCTTTCAGTTTCAGAGTAGGGGAAGACGGGGTAAAAAGCGTATGGGCGGGTAAGAAGCCCACCCCAATTATCTCATGAAATGAAGCAAATTTCAGTCTCATTTTGCCCATGAGACGAGCGTTAATGTCTAGCATTCGTCTCATGGGCAAATTTGACTGAAATTTTTTTTTTTATTTCATGAGATAATTGGGGTGGGCTTCTTACCCGCCCATGCGCATTTTACCCCGTCTTCCCTAGTAATATTACATGTTAGGCCGTGTACACACATAAGCGGATATTCCATGCGGAAACCCGTGCGCAATCCATAAATAAGTGAAACAAAGAAGGGAAAAGATTTGCGCACGTGTCCGAATTTCCCCCATATGCGTAAACTTTTATCCTTCTTTTTCCCACTTATTTAGGGTTTTCCATACGGAACTTACGCGTCTAATGTTAACCCAGCCTTACTTTACTTCATATTAGACGCGCCCCCCCTCCTCCATTTCTCGGTTCTTTCCAGTTTTCCTTTCTTACTGCAGATTGAGTACTTCATCCTCTATCATTTGTTATATTTAACACTAATTTTCATCCATTTACATAATGGAAAACACATGCATTCAATAATAGTAGAAGATAAAGCAAGACAAAAAAACGCAATAAACCAGGACTGTGACAAATGCAGCGGTGTACTCTGCACTACATGGGGGGGATCGTATTAGATAATGGCCTTTATCATGACTGCAATTAATTATTCATCAAAGATAATTAGCTGAAAAGGTTAATAAAATACAGCTTAATGTTTGGTAAGAAAGGCAAGTTTGAAAATGCGGGGACAGCTGAGAAATGTAGGGGGGTGGCACATCATCTCAACGCAATTCAATTAAAGAAACTTGGCATGCAAACATCCATTTAACCATTTAATTCAAGTCTTCTTCTTCTTTCGTTCTGATTGCATCTTGTTTCGGAAACCTTCATCATTTCACTGAAAATTGCATCTTTTGTGAGGCACCCTGTTTGGCCGTCACACTTGATGGTAGGTAACCTATCTTTAATTCAGAATTTAGAACGACACTTGGTTTTGAGCTCTCGATTCGGGTCAAAACAATCGATTAATCTGGCCCATGAAGATGCTTAGGGAACCCAGCCTTTATTTCAAGGTGGTCAAGTAATGAAAACAACAATTTATATGCACTTTATGTTTTTCAGTAATCAATAATTGATCACCAAACAGTGTTCGTTTGAGCTGTCATAGCTCATTTGAGTAGAACTAGACACACAACATACACATTTAGGCCTACGGGTGCCTAACCATCGAGTCCAAAAGATTAAGCTTGATAATTTGGTACCACAGATAAAATGAAAACAGTTGAATTTAATTAACCTAAAACCTAAAACTCAAACTGACCTGACTGTAAACAATTCCAATCTAAGAAGAAAATGTTCAGCGTTTAGTCATCAAATTTGGAAGCAACTTAGGACAATAAATTGTAGCATACGACAAGATTTAGATAGGTGAAATATGTGCCAGTGGGTGATGGGGCCCTTTGAGGTTAAATCAGCGACGCTTACAGCTTTGTTTTTTGGGGGAGTAAAAAAAAAAAGCCTAAGAAACCTAAGATAAAATTTCCTAGTAGTCTAGTGATACAGTCTATAAAAAAAAAGAGCATTGCAAATATATATCAGGTATCAGAATTGTCGGAGGATTTGCAAATCACAGAAGATTGAACATTGCTGGCAGAGGATTTGATTGTGTCTACAGTGGAAGAAGTTTTAGTTTCAGTTTTACCATTGCTTCTGAATGTAATCTTCGCTGTCGGATAACTTTTAAAAGTAATTGCTTGATTGAATTATGCCTTTCTGGTCATGTTAGAAACCGATTTCTTCTTCTTCTTTTTCTTCTTCTTCTTCTTCGTCTTCTTCTTCTTCCAACTGGGGATCTGTATATCCTGCCCCAACGCACAAAGTCTTCATTTAGACTGGCTATTGGCGCCCAGGATGCATGCTTGCTTTGCGAGTTCATGCCATCCATTCCATGGGCACAACAACATGGCCTACTCCTTACCGAACAGTGACATTTAAAACTTTTACGTCCTCTAAGGGCACATATGGAACATTGTTAACTATGAATATGGGGGCTCCTTGCCGAATAGTAGAATAATAATGGGCTTTTTAACATGTGTAGCAAGATCTTTCTGCAAGCGTTCGCGCATGGGATCTGGGGTGGGTTTTTAAATTAAAAAAAGAGTCTCATCTGAAGCACTAGGAGGATTAAGGAAGCAAGAGAAGAAACATGGCCCATCAGCAACACCCCTGTCATCCCCCCCCCCCCCCCCCAAAAAAAAACCCCCACCTCCATGGGTCCAAACAAGAGCTGGAAAAGACAGCAGTATTTGTTTATCAACCGAGCTGGTTTGGTCGTTTAGCAGGATGTACGCCAGAAGAAGAAGAAGAAGGAGGAGGAATTGATTTTAATATTTGCCTCTCTATAATAGTGGGGGACACTAATCCCAAAGTTTGATGACAACGGTCACAGATTTGTTGGGGGCCGACCCCTCTATAGATTTGATCAGTGGGTTGTAAAGAATCACTGCAGAAAGTTTGGCACTTTCGTCCAGGTAGGTTCCATCCCGATGACTAACAGCCCTAACATATTACTACTATTACTACTACTACTACTACTACTACTACTACTACTACTACTACTACTACTACTACTACTACTACCCTGTAAGGCCTTGGCGGTGCTTTTACCACTGTTTCAAGATTATTTAGAGCTGTGACAGTTCTGATACCTGATTGTTGATATACCTTGAGGTTTATAAGCGATACTTTAGCAAGAGAGAGAATGAATGAATTAATTAATTAATGTTATGCATAGAGGGTAATAGAGTAAGCAATAACATGCTTTTTTTACATCCAGCCCTCTGGACAAAATACATATATAAAAGTAGAAAATGGAAAACGAAAATAAACACATACAAAGTAATATAAAGCATGCAAAAAACATCCCTATATTGTAACACATCAATAACAAAATCAAACCTATTATTATTAACTATACTCATTATTAACATTCAAAATGTGTGAAGCAAGCGCATGCACACGGGAAAATATAAAACCCAATCCTACTTTTCACACTCATCTTTTAACATTCAAAAATAGAGAAGTGCACAAACATGAAAAAAAAACTCAATCATACTTTATATATTCATCATTAAAATGTACTTATTTGAAAAGAAACCCATGCACATAATAAATTCAAACATAGTATTACTTTACCTACTCATCTTAGCATGCACAATTTAAAATGTAAATACATGTACCCATGGCAACATGAAACCTATTCCTACATTACATTATTCATTTTTAACATGAACAAATTAAAAAGTAAACACACACTCGTAACAAAAGCAGACCTAGTCATATTGTTTGCATGCGAATACACATATTAAAAAGTAAATACTGCTCATGACGAAATCAAGCCTAAACCTACTTTCTAGTCCTCATCTTTAACATGCACATAAGTAAAACTTAACTCATCACAAAATCAAGACTAATCCTATTTTACAGAGAGAGAGAGAGAGAGAGAGGGGAGAGGAGAGAGAGAGAGAGAGAGAGAGAGAGAAGAGAGAGAAAGAGATGAGAGAGAGAGAGAGAGAGAGAGAGATCAAATTTTAGTGTTACCATGAAAAATGCTTTTCGATACTGTTTCCTTTGTTAATGACACAAAATTATTTCAAAGCTTTGTCAGTTTTAATAGCAACATAGTAACCTAACCATTCATTTTAAAATGGCAACAATTTGCATCTTAGTAACACATTGTTGCATTTCATGTTCATTAAAAACAACCTTTGTTAAAACGTATGTATAGAAATATAGAAAACTGATAAATGAATGAAAACTTCGATTTAATTTTGTTTTTTTGTTCATAATCATATAGTTTACAGATTCCTCTTTTATCAAACACGACTTTTTTTGCCGAGTTATCGCGGAAATTGAACGGCCAAATGACATAAACGTCTTTATTCTTTTATTTGTCTCGATGTTTTATAATAACTATAATCCCTTACGCTAAAAAATAAAGTTGTGTAAAAAGTACAAAACAAAGTAACTGAATTTCAAAATTTGACATCAAAATATTCTATAAAAAAAAAGGTGACAGGCGGAAGAAGGAAGAAGATCAAAATAAGCTACGCCAAAAAAGACAGGTTACAGTGAAAGTTAATATTTTGTTTGGAATTAGTTGTGATGTTTTATTTCTTCTTCTTGTCTTCACTCTCAGAGGAAGAATTGCTTTCGTTGCTGCTTTCGTTGCTGCTTTCGTTGCTGCTTTCGTTGCTGCTTTCGTTGCTGCTTTCGTTGCTGCTTTCGTTGCTGCTTTCGTTGCAGCTTTCGTTGCTGCTTTCGTTGCAGCTTTCGTGGCTGCTTGCTGCTTTCGTTGCTGGCTTCCTTGCTGGTTTCGTTGCTGGCTTCCTTGCTGGTTTCGTTGCTGCTTTCGTTACTTTCATCGCTGCTGTCGTCTCCTGTCAAACGAGAGAGAGAGAGAACTCGACTCACAATGAACTCAATGTGTAGGCTACGCCAGACTGTCGTTTCCGACAATGACTGCCAGATAGCAGAGACAGGGGGGGTGGCACAGGGGAGGGGGCACAGGGGGGGGAGGGGGGGGCAGGGCGGGGGGGGGGGCAGATGGCTATTTTGTATTCTGGCGGAGGGCTAGGCCAGGATTTGTTGTATTTTCATTAGTGGAGATGCCTTGCCCAGGGTACATCTCCACTCTCTCGGCCACTAAAGGGATTTGAGGACGGAAGAGTTGGCATTGGGGAATGTCCCCAAAGGCCAACCAATACCTTTGGCTGCAGCACGAGAGTATAGTGCCCAAGACCAGGGGCGGACCAAATGATTCGTAAGGGGGGGGTGTCTGCGGGGAGTCCAGGAAGTTGCATAGGTCCTCGCCTTTGGGGGGGGGGGGGGGGGGCGAAGCCTCCGGAAAGTGTTGCAATTCATTTATTATTAAAGCAAAACAGCCATTTTCTTGCTTTTTACTCTTGTATAAGGTACATGCTAAGGGCAAAAGGAGGTTTCCAGGAACCCTGGAACCTCCCCCCCACCCACCGCCCCGATCGCGCTCCTGTCAAGTCCACCTCGTTTAAGAGTCACAGTCTTCCACAGGAGACTTTAAAACTGTACCATGATTTTCCATCACTGTAGAACATCATCTTTGTGTACAGCTCTCATGTTACTGTTGGGCCCTGGTGGGGGTCACGGGGGCAACCCCCCCCTTGAATCTGAAGCTTTTGTTAATAACAAAACAGTCTTTCTCTGTCTTTCTTTCTTTTTTTATTTTTTTATCGCGCTTTTCTTTTTTTTATTTGAGCGGGAGTGGGGTGGGGTGAGGGTTATGGAACCCAGGTAAGCCCCCTCCCCCTCGCCTCTGGACACTTAGCCAACGGCCATTTAGCCAACATTTGAAGGGGGAACATTTAGCCAACATTGAAAAAAAAAGTTCATGTGATGATCACAATGTAATGTCTCATACAGTGGAACCTCCCTTTTAAAACCATGCAACATGATCCAAAAATAAGGTCTTAGGTGGGAGGGAGTTGTATAAGGGAGGCTATCTTTAATACCTTACGAAGAAAGGCAATGTCTAAGAGAATCAGGTCTTAAAAGGGAGGGCGTCTAATAACACAAACATTCATGAAACACACACACAAACTACAACACACACACACACACACACACACACACACACACTACACACACTACATACACACAGTCGCGTACTCACGCAGCCACACACATAAACTTAGAACCTATATTTGACCATACATACACACACACACACCCGCAACACACCCACACATACACACATATGCATGCACATGTATAACCGCGAAACACGCACGCACGCACACATTCACACTCACACACACATACACGCACACACACACACACATATATATCACACACACACATACACACACACATCACATACACACACACACACACACACGCACACACACACACACATATCGACACAGTCTTTAGAATATAATATGATAACAATTAACATTGTGATCATTACATTGAACTTAATATGTTTTTGGTCTATTGGCTAAATGTCCCACCCTGCAGAATGTTGGCTAATGGCCCGTTGGCTAAGTGTCCCGTTGCGGGCTAAATATCCGTTCGGCTAAAATATCCGTTGGCTAAGTGTCCGTTGGCTAAAAATGGCCGTAGGACTAAGTGGCCAGGGATTTGTTTCAGCCTTGATATAACTTTGAATAAAAGTAAGACATGCCACCTTCCATTGCATAACGCCTATATGTAAATCTTTTCCTCTCTCTCTCAGCCCCCCCCCTCTCTCTCTCTCTCTTGCATAATATGCCTATTCTTGCCTAAATCCATCACTTTATCACGTTGTTTTGGGGGTTACAGAACATATTCATCAAAGCCAATAGAAGCAGTAATTATGTTCATCACAGCATGCCTCAAAGTAGGCACTTAGTTTGAAGCCCTTAGCTGCCTCCCACTGCTAATAAACTCCGCCTATTTTGGCAGTCAACAGTGGATGGAAGTTCAGTTTAACGTCGCGTATCGGCGTTCGCCATGTACGACTGGCTGAACAAACCAACCAGGGTATAAACAAAAATTTATGTTCCTGAATCACTGTCTTAGCCAAAAGGCCGAGAAGCGATCAGGAAGTTTTCAAAGTAAAAACTCTGAAACTTGACGATAAAAGCAGTCAACAGTCAATCACTCTCAGCCCCCTCTCAAACTCGCCGAGCTTGCTACGGCCCTTCGTAATATCAAAAAAATTAACAAAGCAACAGGAGGGGATCCCATCTCCTACAGAATACTTAAACAATCTACCCCGAACATTTCTGTACAATTCTTACCAGAACCAGCTAGTACTCTAGGTGTTGGGAGAGGTGGGAAGTGCCGCAAGCATGGAAAGAGTGCCACGAGGTTGAGTCGGGATCCTGAGAACTGGAGGGAAACCAAGAACAGGCATTCCCGAGAAGAAGCGTATCTGACCCGATGTCGTCCGATGAACCCCTCACCTGCGGTGAAGGATGTACGATAAAATGAATCGGCGTTCGCGATTAGAATAGACATCTACAAAAAAAATATATCCTCCCCCAAGTACTAAGCAGGTTTTAGAAAGTACAGAAGTTGCACAAGAAACGATTGTCAAGCTCACCTCCCATGCCAGGAAAAGCCTTCGCCCGCCAAAAGAGTGTACTTGCACCTTTTTGACATCAAGTGTGCTATGACCACTGTTCTTGCATGGGGAGCTACTTCAAACTTAGCATGCTCGCGTTGAAGGAAACCTCTTTAACTTTATCAAATTCCTTCTTATAAAACCGCTCCATTGAGAGTAAAAGTGGGCAGTCCTCTTCTTGACGTCACTCGCTTGATATGGGGTGGGGGTGCTCCAAGGTAGTATATTGCCCTCTGCTCTCTTTACATTATGCTATCACATATCACCAAAACAATATCAGAACAATAAATTATTCTGTACGTCAGATGTATAGCAACCTGGCCCTAAACTAAGAAACAAATTAACCAAACAAACTCAAAGAAGCCCTAACCCACATCAAAACAAACTAACCTAATAGTCCA
>CM065682.1:80172605-80204420 GCA_017654935.2 Phymorhynchus buccinoides
AGCAAGACTAGAGAGAGAAGATGAGCCAGATGAGCAAAGAGAGATGAGTGAGAGAGAGACATTAGAGCAAGAGAGAAGAGACAGAGAGATGTAGACGCAGAGATGAGAGGAGAGGAACCCACCGATGAATGAGAGCATGAAGGATGAGCAGGAGAGAGACAGCACAGACCCAGACAGAGAAGAGATGCACAAAAAGCCTTCAAATTTAACATCGTTGCTAGGCTGCAGAAGAGCCTCTAGCGGCACATACACTCCACCAAAACAGCCTCCAGTAGTAAAACAAAGGATCAGTAAGTCTGTTGATAATATGCGACAAGCCCCCTACACGCCTCTAAATGTACAGGTACCGAGGAGCTGTAAAAATAGACGAAAAGAGGTGTTTAGGCGGAGCTGCAGGAGCGTCCTAGGGGCGAATAAAAGAATAAATGGAGTATGAGACTGTGTGATTATTATATTTGGTCTATGCACCCAAATCCCTTACACTCCTATCGACAGATTAAATCGCTGCACCTGGAGAAATACAACAGAGCCCCAGGCTGTAAAACATGTAACAGAGTGTACATCCAACTATGTGACTAAAAAAAACCACCCACAGTATCCTAAAAATGCCCCACAGCTACAACATACCAACACAAGTTCAAACGCATTACGATATCGTTTTCTGCTGTTCTGTTAAATTTGATGCCCCTGTGCACTCTTGCGCCTACATCGCAACCAAATATGACTTAGCTTTGCAACACCGCCTTACGTTAGGCTATTTTGGCATACGGAAATATGTGTTCAGCTATTGTCACTCCTGTTGATTTTACCTTGTTGGCCACGTTTCCCTAGACGTTGCAAGTACTCGCATGCCTATCTTGCGAAGTGATCTGCGTTTCATCCAACACCACGTTGAATCCAACGCACTGGAGTGATGGTCATGGTGAACGCGCCAGGGCAAAAGGCCTGACCACAGCAAAGTGGTTTCTCACTCAGGCTGCAAGGGCTAATACTCACCAGCGCATCCAGCCAGAACCAGAAACATCCACCAGCAAAACAGCCACAATGGCCTCAGATCACTAGCCATCGCCGATGGCATGGTGCGCGGCCCGGCAGAGTCCAGCTTGCAGTGAGATTTATCTCAGGAGTTGACCAGAAACAGAATGTGTTAGACCGACACCCCTGCCGATAATAAGATCGCCTGGAATGTACAGCTGACCTGCTATACCACTATAAGAATAACAAAAACAATGAGAAAACAAAAGATACAAGAGTAAAACAACACCTGAACAGCACCATCAGCCCCCCACCAGCGTAGCCTTCACTGCTTGATCACCAAGCTGTAGTACCGCTATAGGTCATCTCCTCACCCAGGGCGGGCACTCAAGAGGCAGAGCAGACACACAGTCCAGTTTAGGTGCATGCGAGAGTCCCAGCGGTGGAAAACGCCATGCTGGAGCATGGGAGGTGGACAGAAGTAGAACCCCATACCCCAACACAGGAGGCTAGCGATAGTGAGCACCGCGTAACTCGTGGCCCACTACCTGCTAGCGTCCGTGGCCTGCCACGCCTAGTCGGTGAACACAAGTGACATCTGTCTGTCTAGACACTAGCAGGATCAAGGCATGCACACACTGCCCACAGAGAACAGAGTAGCAGAAAGAGAAGAGTGCCTACAGGGCAACACAGGCCCACCTGTACCTCCACCCCCTGTCTTTCCATCAGCATAACTGCCCACGGTACACCCTGGTAGCCACACTCACTGCCAGCAGATACTACCCCACATTCACCAGCTGGACACGCGACAGTGACACACAAAGACACCAGCCTCCGCCCCTCCCCCCACCCCCTCCCTCATAGCCTAGCATCTCCCACGCCTACACTGCTGCCCTGATATACACGCAGGAGGAAGAAGAGGTGGAGTCCATTGCCCAGCAACGGCTACGGCGGTAGGAGGACAGTCACAGCACGTATAGACGGTGATCCCAACAGACGGGGACAGGAGGAGAGCAAGAGGAAGGGGAGTGGCATGTTCAAGGTTGAAGCCAGGAGGCAGTTCTGAGAACAGCCAGCATGGGGTTGTCTGCACGAACAGAGCGTAACAGGGAGAGGCGGGTGAGCCAGTGAACGGGGGAGGGTGGTGCAGGCAAGCCTGTCACGGTCCAATGTCTGTAGCTGTGGCTGTGGGCAACGCTGCCAGTACCGCTGCAGGCCACTCTGTGACAGTTGAGCAGGGTCAGTGAGGAGAGCACGTGTAGCACAGAAATGGTATTAAGTTGAGACTGTGGTTTTGAGGATCTGTTATCTTCAAATAGTTCAGTCAGTGGATTACCAGCCAGCACCAACACCTTCAGATTCTTCTCATGGCTCAACATGCATGTAGTCAGTAAGGAGATGTAGTTGTAACTGACGTCTAAAATGACCAAGTTGGGCAACAGAGGAAGAGACATGTTAGCGAGATCACAACGCTGAAGAGCCAGAAATATCAACATGGTATTGTTCCACAGATGATATGGCTTGAGCCCACTGTTGCTAGCATCCAGATAGCGCACTTCAGGAAAGCCGTCAGCGTTGAATTCTCTCCTGCAGCGAAAAGACAGACCCTGGCACGTGCAGCTCGTGGAGGGACACACGTGACCACAGAACCGTTCATCATCCTGCTGCTTACAGTGCTGGAACCCGTCACACACGTGGTCAGGATGCAGACAGACACGGGAACCCCGGCACCGGTAGAACCCTGGACAGGCGAACGTCTCACAGCTGGCCTCGTCCTCATGACCCGGACAGTCGAACATGTCGTTGCAGAGGACAAAGACAGGCAGGCAGTAACCGTTACCAGGACACTGGAAGTGGGTCTGTGGACATATTGTGGCGTTATCCCTGTGGTCATCTTCACCAGAAGGCGGCAATGGTTCAAACAGATATCTGCCATAAATCTGTTTGTCAAAGATCACCACAGCCGGGGGCTGAAGATGACGATTCCGATCAGAGTAATACGAGTCATCAGGGGAATGTTCATTCCGATATTTGCTATTTAACAGTTCATGTGGTATATACCTTTGCAACACACAATCTGCTTCATCAAATGCATTGGTACATTCATGATGACCGTTGCACCATTGCTCCAAGGACAAGCACTGAAAATCCAACAATGCTGACATAACCTTCAAACGGAACATAATCATATAAAAGATGCAATAATTGGCCTTACTACATTTAATCATGGAAAAGTGTTTAACAAAATAGTGAAATATTGAGGCCCTCTTTAAATGGACAGAAGAAAACAAATGAATGGAAAATTAGCGATGGTCTGTAAGATGCTCCACAGTACAAATGAAGAGACATCATTACAATGAATTAGTTACTTTAGATATGGATGAGCCAGATTCACGTAGTAGAACTAACATGACAAAGATATGGTATCAAAGGGAAGATGTTTACAGCAAAACACAGCATGTGAACTGTTGGTAATCCATAGGTACCACGATCCCGTATGTTGGAACGGTTAAGTATGTTCCACCTGAGCTATTGATGTTCAAAGATATTACTTGGTCATCCCTCTCTTCCAGATTCTGTTATAATCTACACCTCTCCTGGCTCTCTGTCCCCCTCTGTTCGCAGTCTCGGGGTCACGTTACATCAGACCCTCTCCCTCCAACAACATGTCTCAAATGTTTGTCGATCTGCATATCTTGAGCTCCGCAAAATATGTTCTGTCCGCTAACTATCTATTTACTGACGCCACGAAAACTTTGGTCTGTGCTTTTGTTTTTGTCTAAAATCGATTACTGCAACTATCTCCTTGCTGGCCTCCCAAAGTATCTTCTCAGTCGCCTCCAAAGAATTCAAAGACAATGCTGCCCAATTAGTCTTTCAGTCTTCTAAGTATGAACATGCCATGCCACTTCTGCACTCTCTGCACGGGTTAAACATCTTTGATAGGATTGACTATAAACTCTCCACTCTTTCCTTCGCTGTCATTTCTGGTTCTGCTCTTCATTACCTGCCTGACCTACTTCATCTCTACACACCTTCTCGTGTCCTCCGCTCTTCCTCTGACACTCGCCTCCTGCAACCAGCCACTGTCAAAACCAAAACCTATGGTGAAAGGTCCTTTTCGTTCCAGGCTCCATCTGTGTGGGAACAACTTATCCCTGTCTCTCAGAAACTTATTTTTTCAAAGTTGTTGCTGACATGCATACATGTATGTTAATTGTGCTGCATGGAAACTGAGTGGTGTGTGTGTGTGTGTGTGTGTGTGTGTGTGTGTGCGTGTGCGTGTGCGTGCGCGCGTGCGCGTGTGTGTATGTGTATGTATGTGTGTGTGCAGTGTGTGTGTGTGCAGTGTGTGTGTGTGTGCATGTGTGTGTGTGTGTGTGTGTGTGTGTGTGTGTGTGTGTGTGTGTGTGTGTGTGTGTGCCCCTCTCCCCTCCCCCGCATCACCCCCTTCCCACCCTCTCCTCTGTTTCTTCGTCTTCTCCTTTTTTTTTTTTTTTGTTGTGTGTGTGTGTTGTGTGTGTCGTGTGTGTTGTGTGTGTTGTGTGTGTGGTGTGTGTGTGTGTTTGTTTGTTTGTGCGTGTGTGTGCGTGTGCGTACGCGTGTGTGTGTGTATGTGCGTGTGGCGTGTGTGTGTGCGTGTGCGTGTGAATTGGAATGTTTGTGGTTTTATTTATTTGTAAAGCGCCATGAATATAATTTTATAGGTATGTGCGCTATATAAGTGCCAATTGTTATTATTTTAGATGGATTGCATTTAGTAGTTCTGGAGATCTACACATGGGAGACTGGTCTCTCAAACCAGTAATGGAGGTTGAAAAGCACAACATGACACAATTAAAGAACTTCTCCTTGTGAAGTGGAATGAAATCAACGAGACCAATACTGAAGTGAATGGCTTATTAATTTCTACACAAAATAATCTGCACGACCTTGAAATTGAACCCAACAGTCTCCTATGGATATCACATATTTTCTGGCAATCACTTCAGTTGTTGGTTGGTTGTTAATAGTCAACATGTAGTCAGTTAGATTTCTTCACAACTCAATATTTCTATAGTAGAGAGCCATCGTGTAAAGTACTGTCATGTGTTGTTTGTTTTGTTTGTCTTAATTTGATTCAATGATCGTTTTTGTGAAATGGATATTGGGAAAGTTTCCCTTGGAGAAAATTGTTTTCAGATCTTTTCTAATTAGACACTATATAAGCTCAAATTGTCATAGATTAACCAATATATAGTATGTACTCTTGGAGGCGAAAAGGTCCTTTGAGCATTGTAATTTGAAGGTGTTGTTCTGAAAAATAATTCTGGTATATTTCGATAAAAACACACACTGTAACTCATAAAATACACGCAATATAGGTTTAGGCGATTCTTTTTTATTTCATCAAGAAAACCCAATGGTAGCATATGGGTTAATTCTGCAATCATTTCAGTGCACAACAAATAAAGGTAATGTTAGGGGTGGGAGGATAGGAGAGGGAAATCATGGGGGAGAGGGAAATCCTCCCATGTTTGCTTTCAAAGGCAAACATAAACCCTCTACTGTGTTTATGCTATTTTTGTGCTGATTGGGCAATATCAATCCACTGTCTCGCTAATTGACAACGAGTCATGGTGGCCCAAATCTACAACACCATTGCTAATCAATCTCTCTCCTCTCTCTCTTCTCTCTCACTCTCTCTACGTCTCTCTCTCTCTCTACGTCTCTCTCTCACTTGTCCGTTCTTTCTCGTCTCCCCTCTTATCGAGTACTCTCTCTCGCTCCTTTTCTATATTATCTATATATAATCGTCTCTCACACACATCACAGCCCACATCAAACACTCACACCGACACACACACACACACACCCACACACTACACACACACACGCACTACGCCACCCACACACACACCCGCACACTCTGGGACGCGCCATCCGTACACATGCACGCACACGCACACACAACACACACGACACACACAACACACACACAGTCGACACACACACACACAACTCTTACACACACACAGACATATTTACGATACACACACACACACGCACACAAGCACACAAACACACACAAAAACATGGAGGGAATGGGTGGAATACGTTTATATGTCTAACAAAAAAATAGTTGGAACAAATAGTACACTTGTTTGATCTAAGACCATGCTATACACTTTTTACAACTGAATGTTTTCATTATTCTATTTCAGTTTGGACTATGACTAAACGAGCTGGTCAGGTTGTGGGTCATCTGACCTGCCCATTGTTGCCGCACTGCAGCACATCATGCAGAGGACAGGGTCGGTAGGTGCAGAACCCTTCGTCAGTACCATCAAAGCAGTCCTCACGAGAGTCACACACCAGAGTGAAAGGCACTCGCTGCTCCACCACTCCACAGGAAAAGTAAAACGGAAATGACGTCACTGGTGCGTCACACCACGAGGAAGAGGGAGAATTCCAGGCGAAAGACGTGACGTCATTTCTACTCCAGCAACTGCTGTCGACGTCACAAGCCAAAAATGCCCAAGTCCAGTGGTGGTGGGGGCAAGGAGAGAACAGCGATGGGTGGGGAGTGGTGAAGGCAGAGGTGCTTGTTAAATTGGGTAGAGCAATGGGATGATCGTTTGAGTCAAAGGGTTGGCTCTCCTTCAGTCGACTTTGTGAATAGGATGGCAGCTCACACACGTAAGATACTGAGTGTTTCAAGTCACAGTCCGAAATAACAACGTATGTATCACTCAGAGTCGTAAGCTGACCACAGAATGGAAAACCTCTTCCTGAATGGAATCAATCCAAATTAAAAAGAATGTTCGCTCAAACGTGCATCTATTGTTGTTAAGCCTGTGTTTTGGAGTTTCAGTTTGAAGTGGGACAGGAAAATGTATTTGTAAGTGTGTAACCCACTGCTTGTGCTGCTCGTCTGTCTCTTTCTCACACCATCACTCACACGTTCTTTCCCATTACATTTACAATGATCAACTGAAACAAGCGTAGGTAGGAGGATATTACCAAATCAGTAGTGCAATGTCTGCCCTTTCAAGAAAGAAGGCAAACGATACTAATAATACTGTAGCATTTTAGTGCGCCTTAATCTTAAAAAAAGCACTAAGACGCTTACAATAATAAATATAAATAAACCAGCAAGCAATATAGATTAAATAAACGTACAAAACTATATTACATACACACACGTCACGCGCACGCACACACACCTACGGCATCTAAACACACAGAACGACACCACGCACTATCACAGACACACACAAGATCATAAACACACGGAAGCACGCACCACACCGCGCACACCACCGCAATGCAACATTGGCACGACGCACAGCACACGTACGCACGCTACACACACACACACACACACACACACAACTACATACAACACTCAGTCCGCATCTCACCTACGCACGCCCTCACACCGAGGCAACACACACTTCATCTTGTCCTAATTGTACTCACAAACAAGCACGCAATGATCACACGAAACACTCGCGGATGGAAGGGGCACATGTACTTTGAAAAGAAATATAGCAGGCAATGATTTGAAAAGATTAGTTTCGAGAGAAGACTTAAATGGGAGTTGGAAGAACGTGATAGTTAAAACGGAGAGGGAGTCTATTCCAAGTGGAGGGGTCCCGGAAAGACATGGAGCGTTCTCCAAGGTTCTTGGTGTGGCAACGAGGGATCTGGAGATATTAGAAGTGTCGTCGAAAGGAGCAGTCACTGAGTGCTAAGAGGTATGTAAAGTTGTCAGAAGATCAGCGCAGATTATAGAGGAAGGCCATATCCATTTAGAGGGCTTTGTAACAGAGCATTGAGAGATGTGTATTCGATACTTTCAGTGCCTTCCTACAGGAAGCCAATTGATATGAGATTCAAGCATTGGGTTGGAGTGATATGGGAGGAGTGTGGGTACACCTCCGTCCTCAGTGTGCGAGAAGCATTGTTCTGAATTTTATGCAATTTAGCGAGCGGATTTTGTGGGCAACCAGCCAGAAGGGAGTTGCAGTAGTCTAAGCGAGAGAGAACAAAGGCAGAGATAAGAGTTGTGGTGGCATCTTCAGAGACAAGATCAGGAACAGAAGCAATGCGACGGAGTTCCAGATAGCAAGCACGACAGACAGAGGAAATTACTTTGAGTTTGAAAAGAAAGTGTTTGGTCCAGTGTGAAGCCAAGATTGCGAACGCTTGCAGAAGTCTGAATGAGAGATTTCTCTAGTTGGATAGAAGTAGGGAGCGAGTTTGTAGACAAAAGTCTCTTGGGGACAATGAAAATCATTTCAGTCTTGTCATTGTTAACTTGGAGTTTGTTGTCAGTCATCCAAGCCTTGATGTCAGAAATGCATGATTGAGTTCGTTCAATGATAGAAGGAAGCTGAGAGATATCGTCAGACCTGTAAACCTGATTGTCATAAGAAAATCAGTGGTGGGAGATGCCATGGTGAGTAGTAATGTTATAAATAGGTTGTGTGTAAAGAACGAAGATAATGGGGCCCAGAACAGAACCCTGGGGAACTCCATACTCCAGACCAGCTGAGTGAGAAGAGAAGCCGTTAACAGAGACAACCTGAGTACGACCACAAAGGTATGAATGGAACCATGAAAGAGCTTTATCGGAGATGCCAAAGGTATTTTGCAGTCGAGATAGAAGGGTACAGTAATCTATAGTGTCAAAGGCAGAGGATATGTCTAACAGGGACAGCAGAGAAACCTTACTATCATCAAGAGCAGAAAGAAGATCGTTAATTATCTTCAGAAGAGCAGTTTCAGTGCTATGACCAGCACGATAGGCAGACTGCAACGGATAGAGGAGATTGTGATGTTCTAAGTGAGCCTGGAGCTGGAGAAGTACAATCTTTTCAGTTATCTTGGACAGAAAGGATAGGTTGGACACGGGCCGATAGTTTTTAAGGTTTTCGGGGTCTAGAGAGGGTTTTTTCAAGGGAGGCCGGACAACAGCGGTTCTAAATACAGAGGGGAAACATCCTGAGATGAGTGATTAATTCACAATGGTGGTTATGTAAGGTAGCAGATCGTCAATAACAACACACAACAGGGAGGAGGGGAAGGGGTCAAGCACACATGTCTTAATAGTAGTTTTCTTGTTTTTTTATCACATCCTTAACAATAGTTTCAGGGTCACAGGTTCAAAACCAGAGAACGGAATGCCAGAAAAAGCGTCATAGCAAACATCAGGGACCGTTACTGTCTGAGAGTCCAGGCTCGCGGATTTTCCTGATTTTGCCAATGAAAAAGTCACAAAATTTGCTGAGGCAGGTCAGAGGGACAGACAGATGAAGGAAGAGGAGAAGATTTTACTCTCCCCGTGAGTGTGTCTGTGAGTCTGAATAGTTGTTTGCTTGTGGTTTATGCGACTATTTTTGCGTTGTAGAATGCTGATTTAGCTTGCTGAACAATTTCAACATCATGGTTTTCGTCAAGAAAAAACACGAAACACAATGACCTGGACAACTTAGCTGACAAACTTGGAAAAAACAGCACATGATAAAAAACACTATCGTTTATATTAGTATTTAACATTATGTCAATCAACCATGATCATCCCGACCATTCCCTTCCCCTTTTCTACATACAATCCAACATGTTCTATAATGTGTTTAGCCGAGTAGGCACTGACACACCAAACACCCCCACACCCTTCAAATCAAAAGCTTGTTCACATAAACATCCTAAACACACGTTGTCTAAATAAGCATTCAGGAACCTGCAATATCACGATCAACGACATGTTTCATGTCTAACCAGACATGCAGAAATAAAGAAAGTCTTTATAAAAGAGACACACTCAAAAATCAAGAAAATACATTAAAATGGAGAGGGCTTATTAATGTTTGCTCAAACATGGGAGGATTCACCTTTTCAACCCCCGTCACCCTGCCTTCCTGTGTTGTGGCACTTATGGATTGTACTTTAACTGATTTTATACACTAACAATCCAGCAAATTAATGTGAAGTTTTAGAAGAAAATATTAAGTTACTCTGTAATACAGTTGTAATGAAATAGTTAACCTGAGCTGGCTCAAACATCCCCCGTGTACACTCGTTCAACATTATTTTGCTACGGTCATTCTATTTTTATTTCCTGTGTCACACCATCCCTTGTGTGATACCATTGCTTCTTCTCTGCTGCTCATACATTTTATAAATATACAATTGATTTACATGTGTCTACTTAAAAACACACAAAATGGCCGAAGCGAGAGAGAGAGAGGAAGAGAGAGAGAAGGATAGAGAGAGAGAATAGAGAGGAGAGAGGAGAGAGAGCAGAGATAGAGATAGTGAGAGAGTAAAAAAGAGCGATTTAACAACCTTTCATCCATAACCAGGAAATGAATACCCTTGAGCTACAGAGCCGTCCTCATGTTGGAATGCAAAAGTGTACCTGAGACACAGGAAGGTAAACTTTATAAAAGCAACTTTCAACATGCTTGAAAAAACAAACGAACCATTCCTTTTACATACTTATGTACATTACATATACACTTTGGAGACATTCTTTCATAAATGACATCTTGATCCATGATTCACCTCTGTTACAAAATATAACCAGTGCAGGATGGTGAGCAATACCGAACAGTTCGTTAGAAAGCTTTGACATTATGCATGCCTATGGCAAAAGGTACAACTCGCTTTCAACCCAGTCAACAGCATGTACTGTACACTACATAAAAATCGATTTGTTGGTTTTAATTTATATTATTATTGAATTATTATATGTTATATTATTATGATTATTAAACCCAAGATTAACTCAAAATCAAGAGATGGATGCACAGACATAAAAGATTAGAACAAAGTCAAAACCATGACCTTATTAACATAACGGAACAAAACATAACTAAAACAAATGAAAGTCGTGATACTGTACAATAATTAGCAGCCAAATCAGATGATCCAGCATAGCAGTTAGCCACATGTGGCACCCAAGCACATAATTCATTACATGGACTGAATGGTGAATGATAATGAGGGAAACCTTTTATCTTACATGGGGTGAGCAATGTACGAGCCCTGTCTTAACCCAACATAGAAGTCGAATTTTCTGCCTCTAGCCCACATCACCTCCTCCAATGCCTCCATTTCTTTCGCAGAGTTCAAGATCACCAAGTGACCTCCCAGGTCTCTGCATCCCTGCCTGGCCTGGTTGTAGGTCAGTTGTTCCTGAGGCTTGACCAGGACGTAGCATTGGTCATCCACCATGAAACCGACATGTCCACAAGTGGGGTACCCGCAGTTCTCTTCGTCCTCTGCCCCGGAGCACTCCACTCTCAGGTTGCAGGCCAGGTGTGGACGGAACTGGGGCCAGTGGGGAACTGAGCAGTTCCATAAACCGTCTGCCAACTTTACTGGAGTGGAATGGGGCTACCACACACAACAAACACGACACACACACACACCCACACACAACACAACACGCACCACCCGCAGGAGTCCTACACAGCCACACACATTACAAAACGGGCTTAAACACCAAACACACACCACACACACGCACACACGCCACATTTGCAACTACACGCTCTTCATCAATGATTGACGAGATGTATTCCAATTTTTGTTATTTGACTATTTGCTACAAATTATATCTCGTATGCTGATTGATCAGTTAGGCATGTGCTACACATCTTGCCTAAGTGAAAACCGGTAAGAGATGCGTTTCTCCGCGCCTATATTTACCAGTTCGCGCCAGGATTCCAGAGGTGGCCAGACGCAGAGACCAGTTAAGTGCGCCATAGATTTAGTTTGTTATCTTTAGTGTTTAAGTTTATATTGTCCCATCCTAAGCGGTTTAATATTGTAAAAATGGTCTAAATTTTATGTGTGTGTGTGTGTTTGTGACGTTATGCTCGTCGCAAATCAGGTTAGTTTTTTCATTTGACGTTTCAAGAGATTGCTTTATTTATTACCATCGTTTATTGAATTGCTCGACTCACGCCGGGAATCTAAATTAGCCGGTCGGTTCTCTCAGAAGCCTACTCTGAAATAATAAATCGGTCGGCCCTATTCAGTGGTCAATGACATGGCTCTTTCAGAAGCCATGGCTTCTCCGAGTTCACGGGAAGGTATTTCCGAACCCACAGACCCACAAACCCAATGATATGAAAATGGTGCAATAATTGGATGCAAACTGGGGGCAATGACTGGACCGAACGAAATCCGCGGCTCTCTGCAACCTTGTTCATCGCGCCATCTCGAACGCGTACGCGGGCCCAAGTGACCCCAAAAAAGCACGGTCGTCTCGCTCATCTGAACCAGACAACACCATTGTTGTCAATGATGAAGAATCGAACCTTGACGATTTAGAAGAGAACCCGGTGAAAACATACAGCACTCAAGAACCAGACCATCAAGAAGTCGATCACGACATAGAACTACTAGAAAGGATCGCGGCAGAGATCAATTCAGAAGAGGAGAAACTTGGAGAAAAAGTGCTACCAGGACTAGCGAAAATAATTGATGTCCGCTTCAAAGCTGCAGACCAACAGAAGAAATTTGAAATCTACAACAGACCATAAAACTGCGCACGACTCATTGTGCCAATTGTCAACCATGGAATTTGGAACAAACTTCCAGACGCGGCTGTGAAAACGATGTTGAAGTACCGGAGCACATCAACGCCAGGTGTCACAAAGCGTATCCCCACCCCTTCCACTGCGCGGGTGTGTGACGTCATTCTCTCTACAGACTTGAAACTGAGTGAAAAAATGGCGGGTGCGGTACAGAACTGCACAGACTCTATTGCTGTCTGCGCACATGCGTCTCGCGAGATATCGTTCTGCCGTCGCCATGCTCTTCGACCGTATTTCAACAAACCAAACCTTTGTGACGTATCGCTCCCCCACAGCTCTTTGGGGATGATCTAGGCAACTCGCTCAAAGGGATCAGAGAAGCTGAACAGATAGCAGCGAGCTGTACCCAGCCAGATAAGCCCTACCAACCCCAAACCCATGGCTCTGCACAAAACGAAAGTGGTTCCAGCCGGTGTGGCGATTTTTAGGGAAAAGTCGGGAGTTTCCCCACTACAAACGGCAGCAGTGGGGACACAACAAATGGCGAGGCTACTACACGGGCCACAACTTCCGCTAGTCTCCCTATCACTAGCTGAAAGGGTGAGAAGCTTGATACGATCGCTTGAGGCCAATGTGGATAGTTTTGAGGCAGGAAGGCTGATGTTTTTTCATCATGAATGGGCACAGATTACGTCTGATTCTGAGATTTTGCAAATGATTCAAGGAGCAAAGATAGAGATAAATTGTTCTGTAGGAACTCTTAGTAACTTGTCTTCTAACAAAGCACCAGCTGTCAGTCCAAGTGAATGCCAGATCATTGATTCAGAAGTTCAAAAACTTATTTCTAAGCGTGTCATCTCCCAATGCAGTCAAACTGAAGGCGAAGTACTCGCCCCTGTGTTTATTAGAGGTAAGAAAGACGGAACACATCGTATGATTCTGAATCTAAGTAGACTCAACTCAGTTTGTTACCACCATTTTAAAATGGAAACACTCAATACAGCTCTGATTCTTATCCATAAGAACTGCGTCATGGCATCCAATAGATCGTAAAGATGCATACTATTCAGTGCCCATTCATGGGGAACACAAAACATTTCTGAGGCTTGTGTGGAAAGACCAACGTTTTGAATACAATGTACTACCAAACAGACTAGCTCCGAGACCTCGGTGGTTCACCAAACTGTTGAAACCAGTGTTCGCTTTGCTCAGAAAAGAGAGTAACATATCAACATCTTTTTTAGATGATTCATTGCTGGTAGGGGCTACAGGAGAAGCCTGCATGCAGAATGTCCATGCCCCGAATAAGGAAACCATTTCTGGGAAAAAGAAGAGATCCCGCACAGAAAGTGGGATAAATGAATCAGAGGTCGAGCATGACAAGAATGCAGGGAGGAGTGCCGCTCAAACCAGGGTCAGGAAAGAGAGTAACCCGTTTTCTGGGTCATCGGATGAAAGGGTGATAGAAGAAAGTGAGGGTGAAATAGCAGACATCACAGAGGATGAATTTTTAGCCAACTTGGAGGCAGAACTGGACAAAACTGAAGCAACTACTGGCCCGGTGGCAGAATCGTTGGCTACGCATGTGAATAAGCGCTTCAAGGAACATACTGACTAGGGGCTGCTGAAGGAGAAGATGAGTAAATATGATAGACCACGCAATTGTGAAAATGTGGTGGTTCCCAAGATCAACAAAGTTATCTTCCGATCACTCCCTCGGCACGTGAAAAGAGCTGACGCAAGTCTTGCAAGCACTCAGCAGGCGATAGTGAAAGCAGCAATTGCCATCACTCACAACACACAGCACTTGCTGGTACAAGGAGGGCGTGGCTTAGAGGAAAAAACGGCCAATACGGATGCGTTGTCAATACTAGGCCATGCTGCTAGAGATATGTCAATCAGACGTCGACGAGCAATTAGACCCTACCTCAACAACGAATACGTTGGGCTGTGTAGTGATGAAGTGCCGATTACATTGTGGTTTTTTGGCAACACTCTCTCAGTGTCTATGAAGGAGGCAACAGAATTGGACAAGATTAGTTCGGAAGCAGTTGCAGGACTGAGTCACAGTGGCTACAACAGAAACAGGAAGCCTTTTTTAGGCCATGGACGGAAGAGTTGGCAGCAAGATTGGAGTTACAAGAGACGAAACTACATTCAGTCGTGGAAAGAACAGCATCACGTGGGGAAGCATCAGAAACCACGCCCACCCTTCCACCAAAAGAAGCATTACTGAGCCATGGCATCGTGGAGAGTACCCAGGTGCTTTGATTTGAAAGAAGAAGCTCTAGCCTTTCAAGGTGGTAGACTTAAGCATTTTTTACCTGAATGGTGATCAATTACTAGTGATATGGGAGTAATACACACAGTAGCTGTGATAATATTAGAATTTGACAATAATGTAGAGCATTTGACAATAAACAAAGCCAAATTGAATGAGAAAGAAAAAGAAGTAATTTTGGAGGAAATTAAAAAAATTGGCATCTATTGACCTTAAAGATGCTTACTATTCAGTGCCCATATATGAAGAACACAGAAAATGCCTTATGTCTAAGTGGTTAGATCAGTTGTGGGAGTACACTTGTATGCCGAATGGACTAGCTCTTGCCCCTAGGAAATTTACCAAACTGTTAAAACCAGTATTTGCCACCTTGAGAGAAAAGGGACATATTTTGTCTGCATTTCTTGATGATTCTCTGTTGTTGGCTGAGACAGTAGACCTGTGTAGACAAAATGTTGTTGATACAGTCCATCTTTTTTTATCCCTCGGTTTCATTATTCACCCTACAAAATCAGTATTTGAACCTACTCAAAGAATACAGTTCTTAGGAGTTAATATTGATTCAAGAACTATGATAGTTAAACTTACAAAAGATAGATCTGAAGATTTGCGTCAATCCTGCATCAGAGCAAATAAAAAAGATAGACTCAAAATAAGAGAGTTAGCCAAGGTTATAGTCACATTAGTGGCAGCGTTCCCAGCAGTTACATTTGGGCCCTTGTATTATCGTCACCTGGAAGAGGACAAAAAAGCTGCATTGACGAGACACAGAGGAGACTTCGATAAGCACTTATTACTGTCGTTTGAGGCTAAAGCAGAGTTACATTGGTGGATTGAACATATCCCTTCAGCTTCTAAAGACATTGTACATAGTGACCCTGATATCGTGGTTAAGTCAGACGCCAGCTTGAGTGGCTGGGGCTGTGTGTGCGAAGAGGAACAATCTGGAGGGGCGTGGTTACCTGATGAAGCTTAGATTCACATTAATTATTTGGAGTTGAAAGCTGCCTTGTTTGCCTTGAAATGTTTCAAAGAACACTTGGTTGGAAAGCATGTTCGCATTTTGGTCGATAGCACGACGGCAGTGGCGTGCATACATCATATGGGCTCTAGCCATTCTTTCTCATGTAACGAGATCGCCCTTTCTATTTGGCAGTGGTGCATTGTGCACAAGATATGACTATCAGCTGCACACATTCCAGGGAAAGACAACAAGGAAGCAGACAGCCAATCTAGAAAATTGAACACGGATGGGGAATGGAAACTTGATAGTGTGACCTTGAAGACAGCTTTAGCACACTTGCATGTCAACCCAACAATATACCTCTTTGCCTCCAGACTGAATAAGCAATTTGACCCATATGCAGCATTTCGACCCGACCCAGAAGCTTTCGCAATTGATGCTTTTTCTATTTCATGGAAGAATCATATCTGCTATTGTTTTCCTCCTTTCCGCGTCATCAGTCAAGTGCTACAGAAATTCAAACGGGACAAGGCAGTGGGGGTGATCATCGTGCCCCAGTGGACAACACAGGTGTGGTGGCCAGTCCTCAGGAGGATGCTGATCCAGAATCTAGTGCCACTAGCTTCCAAACATCTCCTCATGTTGCCCAACAAACCAAAGGAAATCCACCCCCTGACCAAAAAGAAGCTGATCCTGCTTGCATGTCCTATATCAGGGGAATGTGCAGGAAGCAAGGTTTAGCAGAGGTTGCTGCAGATCTGTTGGTTAGTTCGTGGAGACCTAACACCCAAACATCATACAACTGTTAGATTGAGAAGTGGAAGAAATATGCAAAACATAACAAATTGGACCATCATTCAGCATCACCCATTGACGTATCTAATTTTTTAGCATACTTATTTAAAGAAGGAGCCAGTTATAGTGCTTTAGACACAGCAAGGAGTGCACAATCATCGTACCTATCTGTGGGAGAAGGGGAACAAACAGTAGGAAATCACCCAGTGGTACGTAGAGTGATGAAAGGAGCGTTTGAGAAGAGACCTTCATTACCTAAATATAGAGACACTTGTGATGTGGATCGGGTTCTATGTTACTTGGAATCACTGCCTGAATTAGATAGCTTGTCCCTCAAAGACCTTACTTTACACACGTGTATATTGTTGACGCTATTGACTGGACAAAGGGGCCAGGCTCTACATACCCTCAAACGAACGGACATTAAGCTAAAAAGCGACAGATGTGTAATTACGTTTTCTGAAAAATAGAAACAATCAAAACCAGGAGTTCACCTCCAGTTGGTATATGTGCATTTCAAAGTAACCAAAGACTGTGTTTAGTCTCTCATCTGAAGGTTTATCTTGAAATAACTAAAAATTTCAATGCAGGGTCACAGTTATTCAAAACAATTCCAAAACCACATCTGCCTGTCAGTTGAGATGCATTAGCTCGCTGGGTGAAAACTGCTTGCTGAGGCAGGCATAAATACTGATATTTTCTCAGCGCACAGTACCAGAAGTGTGTCTACTTCAGCTGCTGAAAAAAGGGGAGTACCGTTAACAACAATTTATGAAGAGTGCTGGTTGGAGTAGTGAAAAAACATTTGTGAAGTTTTATAGACAATCTGAAAAAACAGAAGTGAACTTCAGCCAAACAAACCTGGACCATTTGGTAAACAAATAATGTGAATTGACACTGAAATGGATTCTTTGATTGTTTGGGAGGATTATTCAAGTGTTATATTGTAAATAGTGTACAAATGATGGTGATTGAGAAGACAGCCTGATGACCTTCATGCAGACAAGCGCTCTGTGGAAGCTATGCAGGAAGGTACAGTCTTCCCTTATGAGGTAAGACGAAAACGTTATCATATTTAGTGAATGGTTGTTTTCAATCCCATTTGCAACTTATGTTATGCAAGTTCTCTAAGCATATCTCTAAAATATCAACTGTCCTTACTACTAAGGACGTCACTAACTGAATAATAATTAATAAATTTAATTAGCCTTCCCTAGGAAGGTAAAATTGAATTGTAATTATTAGAGGTTAGTGATGTTAGTGGGAGGACAGTTCCCTCCCTTTTTTTGAATTTCCCTCCCTGTAGCATTCTTATGTCTAGAGAACTTGCATGTAGCTAAATCCTGAAGCGGGAATGTCTGGTGCCAAATGCTCCTGATGCTCAACTGTCCTTCCACTAACATCACTAACCTCTAATAATTACAATTCAAATTTCACCTTCCTAGGGAAGGCTCATTAATATTAAATTTACTAATTAAACTTCGACATCAGGTAAGCCTCGATTAATTTTATTGACCCCCCTCTCTCTCTCTCTCTCTCTCTCTCTCTCTCTCTCTCTCTCTCTCTCTCTCTCTCTCTCTCTCTCTCTTTCTCTCTCTCTCTTGAATTTTGAATTTTAATGATAATTATTTGGGTTGGTATAATTTCTTTTCACATGTTTGTTTCATGTTCTTCCAGCTATGTTGTATTTCTGTCATGTTGTTGCACCTAACCTGAATTTCTTTTTTGGAAACGGACACTGTTCTGGTTGACGGACACTGTTGAAATTTATGTGACAGTAGTTAGCTAAGATTGTGTACCTGAAAGTGTTTTCTGATTACAAAAACAATCAATAGAAAGGTCAGTAATTAGTAGATTTCCAATTAATACATACTAATGTAGAAATCGAACTGGACATATAGCAGTCATATCGTGTTGTTCATTGTCGAGGAAAGTGTGTCAACCAGATTTCCATCTTATTCTTCACCTTAGGCAGCCAGCTTCATCACGTTAAATATTCTGCTGCACTTTAGGGGGTAGCACGAAAAAGAAGGAAAATAACAGCAAGGATAGAGTAGAAAGTGAAATGATAAGATGTTTGGGGAAGAAGATAAAACCCAATGTAGTCAGGGATAATTTAAGTAGATGTAGATACATCGTTTGCTACGTAGGATCTATATACTACTACTACTACTACTACTACTACTACTACTACTACTACTACTACTACTACTACTACTACTACTACTACTAAATAAATCTGCTATAGCGCTATTCTGACACAGCAGGACTCACCACGCTTTACATAAAAAAATGAAAAACAGTAACATGATAGCACTCACACAACTCATATTTTAAATACCTCGATAAAACACGAATTATTTATAAAACAAATCTTTACAGGGTGAACTGATGGTGGATGGACAGACATAAATTAACAGAGATATTTTCTGAAAAGATTTGTTTTCATGCCAGTTTTTTTAAAAGAAGACAGAGATGAAGAGCTGCGGAGAGAGAAAGGGAGATTGTTCCAGATGTGTGATGCTTGGAAATGAAAAGATCTGTTTCTCACGAACTTTTAGCCAATGGCGTTCAGTTATTACATAAACCTGTAAACTCCATCAGGTCACAGTTAACAAGGGTAAAGGACAAGACGAAAACAGAGAAGAAGAGCGGTGTTGTGTACCATATACAGTGTGAGGAGTGTAATGGGGACTATATTGGAGAGACTGGCTGGCCACTAAACCCTTGGCTTCCTCTGCATTTTATGAACATTTAACAACAACTACCCACCATACCAACAAGTTTCAAACCACCATCATCTCAACTGAGTCACAATTCACTAGAAGGAAGAAAAATCAAAAAGCCATAGAGATAAGAAAAAGGAGGGCAAGTCTCAACAGAGACCTAGGGTATGACTTGCCCCCTATCTACAAATTCCTCCTGAACAGTACTCACCCCTCAAATGACAGCTCAGTGGACAACACCAACAGCTCCCACCACAGCCAGTCAGACAAGGTTGAAAAAGACAAGCAGTAGCTTGTTGACAATTACCAAAGGTATTTTTATTTTATTAAATGACTGATATCAAGAACACAAGAAATATGTTTCCAACTGTTTTGTACTTGCTGACAGGTTTGCAGAGAAACTTAGGTTGCTTGATCTGAGGGAGAAGAGACGTAGTCAGGAAGAGTGTCTTCGAAAAAACGATAGGCAAGAGTGGCCACTTTATATTCGACTCTCACGTCAACAGGGAGCCAGTGCAACTGTCTCAGCAGTGTTGTCACAGTGTAAGTCTTACGCTTTTTGAGCACGACAGATTCAAAATTGAAGGAAGTTAGTTAGTTGTCGAAGATTTGAATCAGGGATAGAAAATAATCAATAAAAAAGGGAGGACGTGTGATAGAGGGGAAAGACAAGATTTAAAATTCATGCACAACTGTTAAGTTACCCCGGATCTGCCAGGGAAACTCGGGCCCCACATCGATGACTTAGAGTCAAAACGGACTATCTTTAGATAGTCCATTGACTTATTATTGATGTTATTGCAAAAACTAAGAACTTGTATTAAAAAGATTTGAAATGATGTAAAATGGGGATTTTTTTTTTTCTTCTGCAGTCTTTTTTTGAAACACGTTATTAGTTTTCACAATGTTATGTTCAATAATACGTCAATGAACTAACTAAAGACAATCCGTTTTGACTCCAAGCCAATGACATGATGCATGCAAAGGAGTATTTGCTTTTAGGAGACATCCATGACCATAAGGTCGCACATGTTGCATGCCACAAAAACAAAAATAAAACAAAAGGGGGAGGGGGGAAGCATAATGTTGAATACGTGAAATCTCTTTGACCCCCCAGCAGTGACTTCCCTTTGTTTACTAGAAATACCGCCTACCACAGCCGCTTGCTAGAATAACGCTGTATTCTGCATCAATACATGCTCAGTGAAGATCCAATTGCGTATGATTTTTGTTTTGTTTTAAAGAAACATAAATGCAGCTTCAACGTCCAGTATCGGTAAATGAAATCTGAGTATGGATGGAAGCAAAACGTGACATCTACTGTAATGGAATTTCAGACTGCGACAATGAATGAAACACCAGATAGTACAGAAAGCAAATTCCAAGCAACCTTGAACTCAATGCAGAAGTGATTTTCATATTTTGGCAATGAATTAGCAGCATAGAGGAACAGCATAATTATAATTTAATGTATCAGTATTTCACCATTTCAGGGGAAGATGTTAAGATTTATGCCACATCTTTTGGCTCTGACAACAAGATATTTTCTCAGCCCCTGGTATGGATCAGTAAACCCAGCAGGTCAGTGATCCAAGTTAACGTTGAGGACTCCAAAAGAATAACGGTGACTCTCTACTTCATCAACCAAGGCTCAGACACTTTACTCTGTCAGGGACATGAGTGCTGGCATTGGGACAATGAAGAGTGCGAAGTCCTCAAGGAACTGGTATCAGAGTTCTGCCAGTTTGACGACGTGCAGCGTGTACAGTCTGCACTCCTTGTTCACCCCGTGACCTTCCTGCATGACGTGATGGAGAGTGTCCAGCTCTCCTCTCCATTGCCCCCAACAACTGTACTCAATGCTCCACTCGCTTCTAGTTCTAGTGCAGTGAACGACACCCAGCTTACCAGAATGCCTGATCTTCAGGACGACACCAGGCCTGGATCGGCTTTACGTGAAAACTCTTCTGAGGAAACTCAAACCAAATCCACCATTAACCCTCGAGAATCAAATAAACGTCTCATAAGAAAAACTCAAACATTCCAGTATGATTATTTTGATCATACCATCAACCAAAAGCTTGAGCTACTTGAGGAAAACCAGGATATTTTGGTGCTAAGCTTAGTAATTCTCAGAACTTACTTACTTCCCCATCATACCGCCCAAAACACTGTTTGTCTTCATGATGCAATGATAAATCTCAGCGTTTCTTATAGTGGTGTTACTTTGTTTGCACGGTGGAATCCATTTTTCCATGTTCGTTTGTGCTATGACAATATAAAAGTCTTATGTCTTATAGCCTTATTTGTTTGCTCATATATCAAATCAGCTCATCTACAATTATCGACCTCAAGAATGCATCAATATAAATCGATTGAATCAAACTTTAAGTTGGTAATTTAACGAATTAGTTATAATATTCTTCTCGTGAACATAACGGTTAAGACAAACAATAAGGCGTTTGAATATAATGTTAACCTATTTCTTACACATGCAAAACTTAAATTGAAGATGAAATATCCCTAAAAGCAAGCAATGGATTGTCGAATACTTGCAGCGAAAGTCAGTTGATTTATCTTTATTTTGTTAGCAGTTTTTGTAGATTTTATACATGTGGATTTTGTTTCCCCCAAAGTGAACATTTGTATTTCAAAATCGAGATCTAATTTAAAATTGCTGTCGAAATTGACTGAATATTTTATTTGCTTTTAATGTTTCTTTAATCTATTTTGAGAAATCAGTTAGTCTTCCTTTATCAAAATATGATACGTTTTATTGAGTTTTGGAGCCATGAAACATGTTCCCTCAGTTCTCGATACAAACATGTATGGGAGCAAACTGTCACTGTTGTTTTTTCACATACATATGCTGAGTTATGTAAGACGAATCAGAGAACTACATACAATAAGAACGCTTAGAAAGAAAGGGAGTAAGGGAGAGGGTATGGAGAGGTGTGGGGGAAGGAAACTGATAAGGCAGAGGAGGCTACCAAGTCCTGAGGCTGTAGGTGGTGGGAATAGGTGTGGTGGTAATGGGGGACTTAGCTGCTTTGTGGCATCTTTGTGCAAATAAGAATCATGATCCTGTTCGCTACAATGTATACTTAAAGGGTGCGTTCTACAAAATATATACTTTGACAAGCTTACCTGATGAAATGTGTAAATAATTTTGAAACCCTGAAAAGTATATTCCACACTGTGCTGCACAAACAAATCTGTATCCACTGCGTTATATCTCCTGGATGACTCTTTGACTCCAAACCTAATGTGCAACTGTTCTATGTTGTTGTAAATGTCTGGCAAGGGATAAAACTGGTCACATCCGTGCATTGCTGAGCAGCGCTCTTCAACACAGCACTGAACTGCCCATAGAAGACGTTCCTGTCCCTCGCTGTAGCTATAAAGGCTGAGATGGAACAAGGGTTCTGTCTGAATATAGATGTCACTGAGCAGTATACTGTGGGAGGCGGGCACTTTCAGTATGGCATTCATGATAATGGGCCCTACAGGAAAGTCCGTCATTGACTCAGGGTTGAATCCCGGAGTTTGCATAAAACCTGTTACGCAGGTATGTTGTTTTATATGCATATGTATGCACACATCTAGCAGTCAACTGCACATGCACTTCAGCACATATTCACACCACAATAGATGCATTACTTTGATTTCTACATCCAAATGTCAACGTTTACTTTTTAATCTTCATAACGAATCAGTTTGTGTGAAAGAACCCTGTCTCATGTTATAGTGCTATATCCATAACTGAAATGATGCCAGTGTAAACTTACCTAGGGTTGGTGACAAGAAACCGATATCTACTCGCTGTTCAGGAGGACTGTGCTGTTCTGCACTGATGGTCATAGCTACCATGTAATCCTCACGGAAATCAGTCACCAGGAACTCTACCCACACCTCATTTTCCCTGACAATGTAGACAGTAAATGGGTCATAATGCGGCTCACAGCCTGTCCACCTGATCTTGTTGTAGCTAAGCAGATTCTCAGTCTTGAAGCCACCCTTCGCATCATAGCATCTCTTCAGAAAATATTTCTCATAAATCATGATAGAATTCCTTTGGCTGCAAGTCTGATGGTGAAATCGAATGTGTATCTTTTCCCGGTGGATGTCCGGCATTACCACATTTTGTTTTTCCAACTGAAACACGAATCTACAACGTGAAGATACATGTCTTGAAAAATGACCCTCAGTGATTTGGGATACATCAAAACGAATGGTGGCATAAGTTACAGTATAGTTCAGTCTTTTGCTTTTTGATAGCATGCAGTCCTTGATGATGGATGTACGGATGGTAACATTGTTTGTTGGATATTCTTCACTGTTGATTTGTGAGTTGCTTAGCTTTAGATCAGTGTCTGCTCCTGATGCTATATGGGTGTGTTTTGCAAATTCCTGAAAGGTACCCAGTGGCGTGGTCATTCTGACTCCATTTAGTTGCAATGTATGCAAAGGGGCATTTTGTAGGCGCACTGGAACAAAAATATTTTATTTAATCTCCGTTACGACACTGGTAGCACACTGATATTTTTTAAAAGCTGAACATTTTAAACATTCTTTAAAATTTTAAGTACCAACTTTTGTAAATGTGCATGCATAAATTAATATTTGAGATCCGTGTCTGCTCCTGATGCCACAATGGCGTGTTTTTTCAAATTGTTGAAAGGTGTCCAAGGTGTGGTGATTCTACTTCCATTTAGTTGCAATGTATGCAAAGGGTTAATCTGTCGGACCACTAAAGCAAAAAAAAAGCTGAGGATTTAAAACACTGTTTAACATTTCAGGTGTTGACCCTTTATAGACTTGTATGTTAAAAATGATATTTAGCTGGCCCAATCCTGGAGCCCTTGCGCATTGCAAAAAGACCATGATGAGCGTTAAGAATTTGTTTACAGGAAACCTTTCAGAATGGTAATAACATCTTCAAATTGGATGCATGTGCATACCTTTGCAATAACTTGTAACATAAACCATGGAATTATGAAAAAGTTTCATGATTGGTCGATCACAAAGTCATTATAGTAGTTGACGAATGTAAGGGTGCAATGAGTAAGGGCTCCAGGCTTGTACCTGGGTACAGGGGATTTGCACTTTGCACTAGGCCTTGCAGTCTGAACGTGGAGTCTTTTGGATGAGATGATGAACCGAGGTCCCATGTGCCCATGCACTTAGCACACGTTAAACCCAGTGGCAACGAAAAAGTTGTCATTTGGTCAAAATTTACCCCACCCCCCCTTCCTTCCTCATCAGTCACACAAAAATTGCAAGCAAACAAAATAATATAAAAAATGCGAAGCGCTCTCCAGGTGGGAGCAACCCGAATTTCACAGATACGCCTCTGTGACTATAATGTACCTAACCTAACCTAACCTAACCTAAGAAGGGACACATAGTCCATGTTTTGTTTTCCATCTTTGGAAGGACTTACTGACGTGCTGATGGCATCTGTGACTATAATGTACCTAACCTAACCTAAGAAGGGACACAGTCCATGTTTTGTTTTCCATCTTTGGAAGGACTTACTGACGTGCTGATGGCATCTGTGACTATAATGTACCTAACCTAACCTAAAAAGGGACACAGTCCATGTTTTGTTTTCCATCTTTGGAAGGACTTACTGACGTGCTGATGGCATCTGTGACTATAATGTACCTAACCTAACCTAAGAAGGGACACACAGTCCGTGTTTTGTTTTCCATCTTTGGAAGGACTTACTGACGTGCTAATGGCATCTGTGACTATAATGTACCTAACATAACCTAAGAAGGGACACAGTCCATGTTTTGTTTTCCATCTTTGGAAGGACTTACTGACGTGCTGATGGCATCTGTGACTATAATGTACCTAACCTAACCTAAGAAGGGACACAGTCCATGTTTTGTTTTCCATCTTTGGAAGGACTTACTGACGTGCTGATGGCATCTGTGACTATAATGTACCTAACCTAACCTAAGAAGGGACACAGTCCGTGTTTTGTTTTCCATCTTTGGAAGGACTTACTGACGTGCTAATGGCATCTGTGACTATAATGTACCTAACCTAACCTAAGAAGGGACACAGTCCATGTTTTGTTTTCCATCTTTGGAAGGACTTACTGACGTGCTGATGGCATCTGTGACTATAATGTACCTAACCTAGCCTAAGAAGGGACACACAGTCCGTGTTTTGTTTTCCATCTTTGGAAGGACTTACTGACGTGCTGATGGCATCTGTGACTATAATGTACCTAACCTAACCTAAGAAGGGACAAAGTCCATGTTTTGTTTTCCATCTTTGGAAGGACTTACTGACGTGCTGATGGCATCTGTGACTATAATGTACCTAACCTAACCTAAGAAGGGACACACAGTCCGTGTTTTGTTTTCCATCTTTGGAAGGACTTACTGACGTGCTGATGGCATCTGTGACTATAATGTACCTAACCTAACCTAAGAAGGGACACAGTCCGTGTTTTGTTTTCCATCTTTGGAAGGACTTACTGACGTGCTGATGGCATCTGTGACTATAATGTACCTAACCTAACCTAAGAAGGGACACACCAGTCCGTGTTTTGTTTTCCATCTTTGGAAGGACTTACTGACGTGCTGATGGCATCTGTGACTATAATGTACCTAACCTAACCTAAGAAGGGACACAGTCCGTGTTTTGTTTTCCATCTTTGGAAGGACTTACTGACGTGCTGATGGCATCTGTGACTATAATGTACCTAACCTAACCTAAGAAGGGACACAGTCCATGTTTTGTTTTCCATCTTTGGAATGACTTACTGACGTGCTGATGGCATCTAATAATGTACCTAACATAACCTAAGGGACACAGTCCATGTTTTGTTTTCCAATCTTTGGAAGTCCATGTTTTGTTTTCCATAACCTTTGGAAAGGACTTACTGACGTGCTGATGGCATCTGTGACTATAATGTACCTAACATAACATAACCTAACCTAACCTAAGAAGGGACAAATAGTCCATGTTTTGTTTTCCATCTTTGGAAGGACTTACTGACGTGCTGATGGCATCTGTGACTATAATGTACCTAACCTAACCTAAGAAGGGACACATAGTCCATGTTTTGTTTTCCATCTTTGGAAAGACTTACTGACGTGCTGATGGCATCTGTGACTATAATGTACCTAACATAACCTAAGAAGGGCCCAGTCCATGTTTTTGTTTTCCATCTTTGGAAGACTTACTTAAAGTGCTGATGCCTCTGTGACTATAATGTACCTAATCTAACCTAAGAAGGGACACAGTCCATGTTTTGTTTTCCATCTTTGGAAGGACTTACTGACGTGCTTATTGCTCTGTTGGACTATATGTACCTACCTACCTAAGAAGGGACACAGTCCATGTTTTGTTTTCCATCTTTGGAAGGACTTACTGACGTGCTGATGGCATCTGTGACTATAATGTACCTAACCTAACCTAAGAAGGGACACACAGTCCGTGTTTTGTTTTCCATCTTTGGAAGGACTTACTGACGTGCTAATGGCATCTGTGACTATAATGTACCTAACATAACCTAAGAAGGGACACAGTCCGTGTTTGTTTCCATCTTGGAAGGGACTACTGACGTGCTGTGGATCTGTGACTATAAGTACCTAACCTAAACTAGAAGGGACACAGCTGTTCGTTTTCCATCTTGGGGAAGACTTCCGACGTGCTGAGGATATGTGGATTATAACGCGCACAACAATTAGTGGATTTAAGAGGACCGGCCCGTACAGGGTTACTATCACTCGTGGTTGTGCCTCATAAACCGAAGTAGACATAGCTTATTGTTAAAAATTGTAACAGGAAATGGGGTTGCTGGAAGGTCGAGGTTCACGCCATCAGTTTCGACAAGATGAGACCATGCCCAATGCGATGTTGATTTCGATCTGTAGCATTTCTCTGCGCATATCTATGACAATGCTAGCTGGACTTTAGTATGTGCTGTAGTGTTTTCAAATACACAACTCTTTTATTGCTATACTACAGACAAAAGAACCCAATTCACTAACGAAAATGATGAACGAAATCGATGGAATTCCTTGAAGAGTAGGATATAAATTACTACATTAATAGAAGTTTTACTTCTTTGACAATTATAATATTCTCTTCAGGGTTAAAAAACAAAACAAAAAAGCAACAAAAACCACTATGCTACAGACTTTAAAACGATTTCAAATTATCACCCATGCTTCCATAGAATTCACGAGTTAAAAAATTAAAATGTTTCGAGTGACACATTTGTGTGACCTTGCGAATGAGGTGTTACGCACATGTATCATTGTGCTTATTTCTATCGTCGCCCAGGCTATTGGCAGGATACAAGTAAATAATAGCAGGCGTGGCAAAAATAGCTATGCATTTATTACTTACAATACATTGTTCATGTATTCCAATTAAATGGCAATGTGTGGTTTGATAGATAAAATATGGCATGGAAAAAACCCAGCACCAGACAACACATTAATTTATGTAAAGTACATGGCAACACAATCCACAACAATTGTATACAAATATAAGGCTTAGGCCCCTTGCTATTGAAATTGATATCTTTGAATTTCAATCACTTCAAAAGCTCTTGTCCTCCTTAGCCTAGACGCGATTCTCCAGAAGCACATCAGGGTGTACCAAAAAGGCGAGATCATACGGCCGAGCTAGCGGCCAAAAAAAATATGGCCCATGGCATCGTTGGGACTCTCCAGGACACAGACACACCTGCGAGGCCAGCACACCAGCAGACAATGGGGAACAGCACAGGAAGTTGACATGGCTAGGGTGAACAACCGAGAGCACTGTTAATGTCTTGAGACTTCTGAGACTTCTGAATGAGGACGATGGACGGCCTGCTTTGCACTGAGTAAATCTGCCACTTTGTCAAGCCACCAGACAATGATAAGGGATAAACATCAAGTTTAGTAAAATAATCACAGCAAAGGCATACACATCGGCCAGGGACTGCTTCCTGGGTGATTGGCAGAGGGATACAGATGCCCGTCCGACTGTAGAATCCAGTGAGCGATACTTGGAAAGATGGGAACCAGCTTCAGTATGAGACGATTGTCCAACAGACTGCACTAGCCAGCCTCGTGCCTGATGCTACTGAAATGAGGAAGTTCAAGGGGAGTGCAAACCAGAAACTATACAGGTCGTAGTGATGAGGCCGATAATGGAAAAGCAGACAATCAGAAAGAAAGCAAAAACGCCCGGAAAACCTGCAAGTTGACACACAGCACTGTGTCCCAGGACACATCATGCCAGATATAAACGTTTCTGGTACATACTGTCAGCCACTCCTAGCACATGCTAAGGTACAAAAACCCATCAGAAGGTCTCTGAAACAACAGAGATGGGTCACCAGCACAGTGAAGCAGAAACCTACTCTTATGATAGTCACTACACGAAATGCTTTGCACGGACCAGATTGCCCAGTATGGCGAAAAAGAAAGTGTGCTCAACACACTCGATACACAGGGAACGAAGCAAGTCATGCATGAAGAAGGTTCAGGCACGGGAGATGACAGATGGTTGAGGCAAAGTTGTAAAATAAGCTGCACTGCAACCACAGCCTCTAATCATCAGCATACAGCACGCTAAGTGGCTGAGGTCTTTGAAGGACATCCTTATGAATATCATCAAGTGCACAACCTGTGAAAGTCAATGAATGCAGTGTACCATCAACTGCAGGCTTCGTTCTGTTTTATATTGACGTGTGTGCCACAGTCTGACAAATCAGAATATGTACATTAGAGAACATGTTCCCCATCCTGTCATCAAATTGTTGAAAGGTTCACTTCCAGATAAAATATAACAGTTGTATATGGTCAAAAGATTATCCATGTTCCAGCTCATGCGAGCTAGGCACTGCAGAATGTTGGAAAGTGGGTATTTGAAATAATAGAACTTGAGATTCTCGCACTATTCTGGATAGTGTGTGTAAGCGAGGTTGATCTGATATCGCTGAGATATAACGTACCAAGTTGGGGAAAGAGACGTTCCCCAAATCAGAAATTGGACAGTGGCCAGGTAAGATAGCCAGCATCATATTTAATACCATCTGTTCCATCTGCATCCACTGCCTCGAGCTTTCAGGATTTCAGGTCTGGATAAAGGTCTGCTGGAAACAGCTGGGACACGACAAAGCTAAGCCATGACACGTGCACTCTGACGGGGCAGTGCAGGTCACAGAAACAGTTCGGAGTCAGACTTTGGACAGTGGGACACACCCATCACACAGGTGAGATGTGTGCAAACAGGCTGAGAGTCACGACAACGGTAAAACTTCGCACACTGGTAATTGCCGCATTCTGCTGCATCGTGCACTCTGGGCAGTCGTAGAATCCATTACACCTGGTGAATACTGGGTTCCCGCAGACAGTAACACTTGGGACATTGGTGCATCCGGGGCTTTTCTGGACATGCAAGCTACGCCCTGCAACCGTCTGTCTGGTTTAAAGGACGCACTGGTACCTGAGGTATGTGAAATCAAACCGCAGGGGATCATGGGAAAAAAATTGGTATTGTCCTAAACAGCTGTCTTAAAAGTATTTGTCATCTTCCCCATTCACACAGTCCGTTTGTTCCATTGCACTAGACTGGCGGCATTTTGTAGCACTGTTAAAAAATGCCAGTGGAAAAAAGCACAAAACACTTTGCACAAAGGAAAAGAACACATACAGACCCACTTTGCATGGCTCTTTCTCACTCTCTCAACTTTCTTCGTATAGGAGTATTTATATTCCCTTGCCCCAACCCCACCCCTTTTGTTTTTGAAGAACATAAATTTGTATTTACTACAACTAACATTACTCTCTTCTCGCGGACTAAGAGAAATAGTGTCGTCAGAGGGGGCTTAGTCTAGTAGGTGGTTTCCTGATCAGGCTCCTACTGAATCCACCGAAGTGATTAAGCAGCGGCGCAGTGTCTTCTCGGTGGTGCCTCCTGAGGCCTAATATAGAATCACTCCTTGATGTGGTCTGGAGGGTTCTTGCGACCTGAACAAGCCGGGGGTGGCTGCGTGTTGGAATAGGAAGTGCAGCGTGAGAGCAACGCCACTGTACGGCCCAGAAGACGGGACAGCAAACAAAAGAGTACTCTCTTTCTCTCAAGCTCTATCTTCCCATTTATCATTCACTATCTCGTTTTCCCTAACCCCACCTTCTCTCTCTCTCTCTCTCTCTCTCTCTCTCTCCTCTCTCTATTCTCTCTCTCTCTCTCTCCTTCTCTCCTCTCTCTCTCTCTCTCTCCAAATGTATTCACTATTAAATGAAGTGTAGGGAATGCTTTGTTTGTATGACTTACTATTAGACCGGCCTGCCACAGAAGTGATAGGTACCCCCGGCGGCGGGGCGGGGGGATGGCCACATGATTTCTAAGCGTTTTATGATAAAAAGCCAGGGTTACCCTTTATAAAACAGGGCACACACGTCTAGAAGGGGTTTTGGCCTATTGTCATTCTTGGGCGCCTGTATTTCAGATGTATGTGCAGAATTGGAATTCATGGAACAGGGCACGACATTTGGCATGATGGTTTATTAGGTGTGTTTATCAATTTATGATGTAAGGACATTGCGATTCGCCTTTAACCCATTCAGTGCCAAGGGTATTTATATAGACAGTAATAAAATAAAAAAATTATAGTGGTATACAATTTTCATGAAAAACAAGCGTGAAAATTTGCAAGATAGTCAGTGTGGTGTTTTACCCAATTTATGATATAGGGACATTTTCACGCAGCCTTAACCCATTCAGTTGCCAGGCATTTGATCGCAGACAGTTAATATTTAAAATAATACATAGTTGTCAGCATTTCATGAAACAAGCATGAAATTGGCTGATAGTCTTTTTATGATGGGTTTACCAATCTGACGTAGGAACATTTTCTATATAGCCTTTCCCCTCGTACCAATGGCATTTGTGATGGAAATAGTTATTTAATTTTAAAAAAATGGCATGCTGGCCATGTTCACTTAACATGTCTCGTTTGGTGCAAGAGGCAATATTTATGGAAGGAACACTAGTCTGGTCAAAATAAGATTTATTGCAAGATTCTAGAGGGAAAACACAGTGCAAACCGTGATTTTGACACGGGTGACGTACTGGGTCTTTAACCCCCAGTGCCAGGGCATTTTTGATCGCGACAGTATTTAAGTTTTCTAAATTCTAGTTTTCGGCACTTTCATGTAACAAGCATAAATTCGGCATGGTGGTTTCTTACCCTTTCGTCGCGAGGCCATTTTTCAGCCAAAAAATACCATTCAACTAACTGGGTAGAGAACAAAAATTAACTTTGCGATTTTGGGAATTCCTCTGTGACATGCACAACACTAGGCCAATCCTACCCTAAAATGAAGAAAACAGGGTCTTCAGATAATCAGGCCCTGAATTTGATGCCTTTTTAAGTGACATGAGTGCTAAACCATTGTGGTGCATAAAGCAACATTGGCGGGAAAGGGTTAATAAAGATTATGGTGTCTTAATCCTTTCTGTCATAGGGATATTTCAATCCAGCCTTTAACAGCCAAAGACATCTTTGTTTGC
>CM065682.1:80204920-80245132 GCA_017654935.2 Phymorhynchus buccinoides
GGATGATGCCGCCCCTGATGAGAAATAATGTTGTCAGTTCTGGACGATGAAGCGATGACCATAAACCGTATAATGATAATTAGGCGTCATGATAAACTGTTAATATATGAGATCCTGCCGACAACATTGCTGCAGACACTAGAACTGTATTAAAAGTCGATTGAGATAGATAGATAGATAGAGAGAGAGAGAGACGAGATGAGAGCGAGGAGAGAGAAGAGAGAGCGAAGAGATAGACCGGGAGGGAGAGAGGAGAGGAATGGAAATAGATTTGGTAGAAGGCACTTTCCATTACAACAATGCCGGATTCGAAGTCACAGGGTGGTGTCACCGCATGCGTGTACATTGTGAGCGTCCCTATTGGTGATAAACATGCACTCAAAATAAAAATAATGATTTAATACGACAGTTATCCTCCACAATAACCGGATACACATAACCAAGACAAGCTTTTAAAACCAAAGTACGACGAATGAATATTTAAAATATGTTTTATGCTTTCTACTATCAGTGATGGGTTTCCTCTGTGACATTATTTTCGTATTTTATTTGGTCCTTTTATACTCACAGAGGAGTTCCTATGAAATTCGGGTGCTCCATCCTGGATAGCGGCGTCACAGCCAAAGGCACGCACCAATTTTGTTTGATAACTTCCATGCAATTTGTGTGTGACTGATGAGGAGGAAAGAGTGGGGAGGGGTTAAATGTGACCAAAAATGAAAACTTTTCCGTTGCACTGGTTGAACGTGTGCTAAGTGCCTATGGGCACATGGACCGTGGTTTACGTGTCATCCGAAAGACGCCACGTTCACACCGCAAGGCTAGTGCAGAGGAGAGGACCAAATCACCGACCGGTTCGAGCTCGGAATTATTGTTGATGCAGGCGAACGCGTTACTCTGTGCCACTCATACACCATTTAGCTTGTTTTTGAGTGAGGTAAACGGAAGGCATGAAGCTGGTCTTCTTATCTACATGTCTCTGCCAAGAAATAGTGCGGTGGGTTTTTTTTAGTGTCACGTTTTGGGGGGTCTCATGGTCATCCATTTGGACGTTGGGAAAAAAAAAAGTGTTCAGTATTAATTTGTGGGGTCGAGTGGTGTGTTTTGAGTGATTGTGTCTGTCTGTCAGTCTCGTATGTCAGGTGGTACTAGTGCCTACAAAGTGCTGGGTCAACTTCTGCCAAACCATAAAAAGCCCCCACTGACAAATCGTAGTTTGTGCCAATATCACTTGTTTTGCCAGGTATACAGTATCAAGGCTAGGTATAAAAAAATATCGGAAAGCAAAGCCAAAGTCACTCGTGTCGGTAAATTCTAAAAATCTTTCTGTGCCATGGGCCGTTCCAGCCGAAAAGTTACCTTAAAATCAAATTTACTTTTTATGTTGGATAACTGTAATAATTTGTACTTGAAAGAGAATGACTGGAAGCATGAAATAAATTACGTGACATTGGTTTTTCAACACCATGGACCTTGGCGGCCATTTGAAATTTCAGACAAACTTGTAGGGAATGCCACGCCTCTTTAACTTTGCAAGGTTTTAATGGTGATTTAACAAAACAAATACGATTTGGGACTGATAAGTATTTTTAGGTAGGCTTCTTGTAGAAGGTCAAACAGCTCACTTGATGCTAAAAACAGTTTACTTTCAAAATTCCCTAAGATTATATTAAAAAACAAATTGATTAGAAATGTTATCTGGCAGTACGTTTGAAGGAACAGTTTATTATACCAGCATGACTGATCCCATTTGGTCAAATTCGTTTATTTTGCGTAACATACCACGTTTGTATGTGGTAAACGTAAATCCAAGGTTATATGACTATGCATCCATTCGGATATGGGTATAAATAAGTGCCTAAATGGACTTCTGAAGAGGTAGAGCACATACATTCTGGTCACACAATGGGCTGCATTGCACGCGAATGAGAAATTTGTTGCCAACCCCAGGGCATTGGCGTCATTCTTTTATTGTTATGTTACCGACCTGTGTGATTTTTTTTCTTTTCATGTATTTATTCTTGGTTTCGATTTCAGTGTTGTCTAAAAAATAAAACATATGAGTTACAGTTCACTTTCCGTCACCTATTCTCGTATATTCGCTTGCTTAGTTGAACAAAAGGTCGATGAATGACGTAAGGGTGTTAACATGCTATAACATGTTGCAAACTAAACTTAACGTTTAAATTCTCAGGTCACAGGAGAGAGATGAGAGAGGAGAGAGAGAGAGAAAGAAAGAAAGACAGACAGTCAGGACAGAGGACGAGAGAGAGAGGGAGAGAGAGAATTATACATACACATTTACATATGAATAAATACAGTGCAAATATGGCAGGGCCATGTTTATATATTGATAAGAAAAAAGCGAGCGTCGCGCGCGCTGGCGCGCATGTGTGTGTGTGAGAAAGAGAGAGAGAGAGAGAGAGAGAGATATGAGAGAGAGAGTAGAGAGAGAGACGAGGACAAGAGAGAGAGAGGAGAGAGACAGACAGCAGACAGACCAGACAGTCAGACAGAGAGAGAGAGAGAGAGAGGGAGAGAGAGAATATACATACACATTTACATATGAATAAAATACAGTGCAAATAGGCAAGGTAATGTTTATATATGATAAGAAAAAGCGAGCGCGCGCCACGCACGCGCGGCAGTCGTGTAGTGTGTGATGATCTGTGTGTGAGTGGGTGAGAGAAGAGAGAGAGCGAGAGAGAGACAGAATAGCGAAGAACCAGAGGGAGAGAGAGACGACTGAAGAGACTAAACAGAGAGAGAGAGACAGGACAAGAACAGGACAGACAAACACCAGAAAGAAGAGGAGAGAGAAGAAAGAGAATGAGAGAGAAGAGAGAGCTAGATAGAACGGAGAGAGTGAGAGAGCGAGAGAAGAGACAGAGACAAAAAGAGAGAGAGAGACAGAACAGACAGACAGACACAAACGAGAAGGAGAGAGAGACGAGATGATGAAAGAGAGGGAGCGACGAGAGAGAGAGGAGAGAGATAGAGAGACGCTTAACGATGGGGAGAGAGAAAGAAAGAAAGACAGACAAGACAGCTCAGACAGAGATTGAGAGAGAGAGAGCAAGCAGGGAGAGAGAGAAATCAAAATAAAACATAAAAAGCGCTATTTACACTATGAATAAAAAATCACACACAGATGCAAATAGGCAAGGCAATGACCTATGCTAAATAATAATATTGCTAAGAAAAGCGAGCGTGCGCGCGCGCGCGCGCGCCGCATGTGAGCGTATAATAGATGTAGAAGAAAGAGAGAGAGATGAGAATAGACACAGAGAGACCGATGAGAAGAAGGATAACGAGAACACAGAGACAAATCGAGAGACGAACAAACGTCCGATGAAGAGAGAGAGAGAGACGAAACAGACATACAGAAAGACAGACAGTCAGACAGAGACAGAAGAATGAGAGAGCTGAGAGGGAGAGAGAGAACTAGCATCCAAATTTACCATATGAAGTAAAAATTTACAAGTGCAAGATATGCAAGTCATGTTTATATATTGTAAGAAAAAGCTGGAGCGCGCGCACGCGCGCGCATTGTGTGTGATGTGTGTGTCGTGGTGAGAGACGAGAAGAGAGAGAGATTTTAGAGAATGTCGAGAGAGAGAGAGAAGAGAGAGAGAAAGAGAAAGATACAGAGAGAGGGACGAGAGAGACGAGAGAGACAAAACAGAGAGAGAGAAGACAGAAAAGAATGACAGACAAACAGAATAGGAGAGAGAGAAGAGATGAAAATGAAATAGAGAGAGAGGAAGATGAGACAGAGAGAGAGCAGAGAGAGAGCAGAGAGATGGGAAGTGTGTAATGTGTAGTGTCGTGGTGCGCGCTCGCCAGTGCTTACGCACATGATACATTCGCACACAAAATCACTCTTCTTATCTTCAGGGGACAAAAATAGCTGATCACAAACGGTGTTCGACAAGACAAGTGGCACACTCGTTTACTTCGGGTTCAGTATCGTTGATGGTATTATCACCATACTTGCACCTTCACACCGCAGAGACATCTAGAAACAGGTGCTTTCAGTTATAAAACACAAATCTGCGTTGAGATCAGTGCCGTGCTCTTAAAAAAGCGCGTATTTCTAAGAAATAACTTACTTTCAGTTGCAGCTAAAGAACGGTCACAGCAACTCAAAAACCAGTGTTTCGAACCGCAAATTTAGCACGATTTTCGGTTCAAGAAGGGTTTTTCCCACCTCTAATTATAGCGTCCCTTACCGTGTCGATAGTGCATTGCTGATTCGTGACATAACATGTTTTGCCTAACAAAAATTACAATCTGTCAAGGTTTCGGAATATATTAAGAGTATATTAATTAATCAATATTGAATATACTACATATTATTTTTGTACCGCCCTCTCTTTAAAGAAATTTTAAACTGTCTTTGACATGCTTGTTTTGAAAGGTGTTGTTCTTTAAACATTTTCATTAATTATATTCTGTGATTTAGACAACTCTTTTTCAGATATAACAGGGTTTAAAATACTGAACAAAAACAATTCAGATTAGTAACTTAATACTGATCAGGAATAAGTTTTCGATTTTATTCAAACTTGTATTGAAATGTAAAGACAAAAAATATGCCAAAACTGTTTCAAAAGTAAATTACATAACGTTTGCTTATTTTGAACTTATAAGGCTAATAAAGGAGCAATAGAAGCAGGCATAGGTGTTTTCCAGCCATTCATGCCCTCAAAGTTTGTTTGCAAACTCATCTTGTGTAGCAGAAAACTAGCCTCCAAGAAATTACTTATGCAATACTTCACAATCCTTACTATGGTGTGAGAAGTGTCATGGTGTCAGTAAATTAAAATGCCAGGAGCAATGAATATCTAAAGTAAGTGAAATGATTGGAACTAGGTAAAAGAGCGCAAACAATCAAGAATATCTTTTTAATATCAGTACTTGAGATAATGAAAAACAAACAGGAGTACTTGTAAGGTTTGTAAAAAACATAGTCAAAATCTGCCCAGAAATACTAGCTGTTTACAGGCTGTTATTGCTTCTACAGTGGAGTTTCCCTGTTCATACAATATAAAAGATGAAGAAACACATATTCTTTTCGTAGCGCCTATTAGGCCCTGAAATAATTGCGACACAGATTGCTACAACAACACACTCATCTTATATATGCAAGGTAAAATAATAAGAGTACAACCACCAGAGGAGAGACTGCACTTGTTGCTGAGTCCAACTGGTGGAGTTTAGTGGAGCCTGTTTGAGCAATATAAATGCAGGACACCACCTATTAAGCCCCATACTGACTCGTGACTCGCCAGTTGTCTCCTTGATTCCTGCGCTGATTTGTTTCGACAAAACACAAGCCATTGAAATTAACTTTATTACAAGTCAAATGCACAATCTTGATTAAGGGCTGAGGCGCAGTACCGATTATGTCTTAAGATTTTAGTTTTTTGCATGTTAACAGTAACCACTAAACTGTCCAATTGTGTAACCATATCTGTCATTATTCTTCCCTGGTCAGTCGCATGCGCCGTGCGTGGGTTGCAGCCTTGAGGGTACTCACGGATCGTGTTGCCTGAACAGCCAATGCGCCTACTCAGCAGACGGGACGCTGACGAAGGAGCGTGACACTCCCGAAAGCTCTGTCTCTCTCTCCTCTCTCTCTCTCTGCTCACTTCTCTCGCTTTATCTTTCTCCCCCCCCCCCTCTCTCTCTCTCACTCGCCACCCTCCCTCTCTCTCTTCTCTCTCTATCTCTCTCTCGCTCTCTCTCTCTCTCTCTCTCTCTCTCTCTCTCTCTGCTCTCGATGTCCCAATGTAATAGGTAGGTAGACTTCATATTCGTCATGCTCGGGTTCTCTCTCTCTTCGTCTCGCTGATTATCGTATGTTGCTGAGTCTGGGTGAGATAGGCTCTCGCGCGTTGTCGTGCGGCTAGTTCAAGGGTGGGCGGGGGGGGGGGGGGTTTAGAGGTATTCTGGTTTAGCCTATTCAGAAGTTAAGGAATTTTCTTCTGAGATTAAGTTTTTTTCCTAGTAAAAAGAGTAGGTTGATGTATCTCATTACTATGCACATTTTGCCACTATTATTACCAAATTATTAATTGGTTTTGTCCCGGTTAGGACACACTGTTGTCGCTGAAACCTAGGCGGGTGACTGGCATTGTTATTCTGATTGAGTTTTCCTGTTTGGACTGAATTGTTTTTCTCTACCAGCTCCAGATGGGGTTATCTTAGGGCAGTGGAAGAAGAAGTCGTTCGAAAAGTCTTATTATTTTCATCTCTGGCAAACGTTACATTTGTTTCGAGGTAGTCAGGCCAATTTATTGAGAGAATTTGTTGGGTAAAGTGTAGAATTTTCCATTGCAGTATCAGTCTAGTTTCTTTGGTGCTGTCAAAGGTGGCGTCAATGCTGTTTCGCTATCTACTATCCCCAATTTCCTCTTCCAAAAGTTGATTGCGCAGGGTTGGTGATTCTGTTGCTATAATCTTTCGGAAACCTTGCATTCAGTTTGGAGCAGTGCGACCGATTAATGTAAGGCTGAGAGGGTAACATCGGTTTTTTCATACAGTCGAAAGCCTGTTTCTCGTTTCTCTGCTGAACGGAAAGCACATATAATGGGCATGGTATTCTAAAATACTGTGAAGCAGCCTCTTTACTTTTTCTTGAAATTTGGTTTCGAAGGAACAAATAGCTGACCTGTCTCGTCGATAATGTCCTGAATAGTGTACTCTTTTATAATCCAGTCTTTCATAATCAGACACTGGCATAGATATGCGAAAGTTTGTTCGGCTTATGCACAAGCTGAATTAGATAGGGCTTATGTCGTCGTTGATGTATTTGCTTGTGTAGTAAGTTGACCAGGATTGCAAGACCCACTGCCAAAAGGAAGCATCGTGTTTCAAAAAACATGACGAGAAGTTTGTATGAGTATATCAAGTCTTTTTCCTATTTTTTGTAGATATGGCTGGGGCATAGTTTCCAACACTGGCCGAGTTGTCAATTGAGCACACCGTGTTGGGATCCAGTGTGTCAGTAATAGGGATTCTGGAGCTCTTTTTATGACATATCATGCCAGTCCCGCCATATGGGTTTGCTGGGTAACTACACTTCTTTTTATTTTTAAAGGCCTTCTTATGTTGCATTTTTTTGTCCATAAAAATTGAAGAGGTCTTTAATAAAGTCTGTCATATGTGTTCTGGAATATCATGATTGCATAACATACGTAAAATGGGAAATGAGATAAGTGATTAACAACAAGAATTTTCCCGTAAAATACTCAAATTTCTCCGTGACCAATGTTAATTTTTTATCATTACTGACTATTTTGGTGGACCAGTTACTTGCGATGTTACACGCCTCTCAGATCCACTTCTAAAGTTGTATACCCAGGATTTTCAGTAGCTTACCATTTTAAACCAAAGCACTTGTGTTCATTGTGTTTTTCTCTTCCAGCCACATAGTTATGTGTTTGTTCATTATTTGCAGCCTGAAGTCCGTCAAAGCTTGGAAGACTTTGAGAGCGCTGCTAGATTATCTTTAGGAGTAGAGATGTTATCAGCAAACTGTTGGATTTTATTACCCTGGCCCATTCCTTGTGTTAATTACGAAGGAATAGTCATGCTTTTATTGGATGTTTTAATTTTAGCACATATTTGCAGTAAAAATGAATACATGAGGAGAAAAGGGAATCTGGCGAATTACCTTTTCTACTCCGAAGGTTCAGAAGGCCCTAGTGATTGAGAACTTTGGATTGGTAGAAGGTCTTTATATATTGAAAGTTGGACCAACGCCATAGGCTTAAAGTCATATACCCGACTTGCGATGGTATCACGGCTTTGTAAAGTTTTCACATAACACAGGTTGATTTTCCACATCCAAAAAAGTTATGGTGTCGTCTATGGACACGAATAATTGTTGCTCTATTACGTCCTTTCATAAAGCCACACTGGTCTTTGGATATTAGTTTGTCTAACACTAAATTAAGTCTGCTTGCAAAACATTTTGCAAAACTTTTATTGTCTGTATTGAGTAGAGTGATTGGGCGCCAATGGGCTAACTAGTCCCTAAAAAGAGAACGTCCTTTATGTATCTACATAATTGTGCCATTCTGCTGTGTCTCGCCAACGCGGCCTGTTTCAAATGAGTAGAGAAATGATTGAATGACCCTTGATTTTTATCGACGCCAGAAAACATTGTAAAATTACGCTAGTGCAGCCGTCCACATCCAGGTGCTGATCCGTTTGTGAAGTGCTTCAGGGCCTCTGTTCTTTCAGATTCAGTCATCTGCTCTTCGCATGTTTTGGGATCATCTTCATCTAACATTGTGATTAAAGAGTTCGGTCCCAGGAAGTCTGTAATGTAGGTCTCACTTAACTCATGATCTTCTGTGTTCTTTGCTCTATAATTGTGAATCAGAAACACAGACCTGCACATTACGGGAACACTTGCTTGATCTACACATAAATTCTCTGTCAGTTTGTAGACGCGGAATTGTATTAATTGATGAATTTATTTATATCTATAGCTACCCCTGTATGTCATGTTTTTTTGACCCTCTTCTATGACACTTGCTTCGGGCTCTTGTTTGGGCCCCTTATTTGTGCCTTAGCAAGTGCCTGCAGTTTCCTTTCCAGTTTTAAGTTTCATCATTACTGTTTGGAGGATGATGTTCCCAGAGTTTTCAGCTAATTGACTCTCAATGACCGTCAGCTTTCGCGAAGGGCGATAATATGTTGTTTTTCTTATCTTAGAAGCTGAACAACGCTGTACCTTTTCTTCTTGTTTCTGATCCCACGTGCATCCGTTATTAGATTATGTAGCTTATCCATGGCAATCCCACTCGTCAAAGCTTGCGATTCCGTGGTACACACTAACGGTCGAAAGAAGAGCCAGAAAGAGAGAGAGAGGAGAGAGAGAGAGAGGAGAAAGAGAAAGAGAGATGGAGAGCGATACCCGAGAGAGAGAAGGAGAATTGGGGTGGGGATAAGGGGGGGCGGCGGGGAGGTAGGGGTGGGGTGGAGGACAAAAAGGAAAGCCATTTCGCAGAGTCATAGTGGGTAATCGAGTCTCGTTTCAGTCCGTGTTCATGCTACATTCGTAAGGGAAGAGGGTGTGTGTGTGGGCAGATGGGGAGGGCTAGGTTCCTGTATCGATGGTTCTGCCCTATTCTGTTTGTTGTTCAGGTCTGCTCTGCAGTCAACCATATCTTCTTGATTCATGTGCGCTGACACGTTGGGACTGCGACTGGGCAGACAAGGACCTGCTTCGCTTGCCTTTTGTGGGCGTGGTAGGACCTGTGCTGCTGGCTTGAGGCGAACTTCAGCGTTGCTTGTTTGCGCTGTTGTGATGAATCTTGGGGTTTTCCCTTTTTGTCTTCTCTATCTTCAGCTGGCTTGGCTGTAGGGGATGGGGTGGGGGGTGGGGGTGGAGGGGTGAGGAGGCGGGGAGGGAGGGGTAGGAGGTTGAGATGGTTGGGCAAGGAGAGAGGCGAGAGCAAGGGAGCACTGGGGATCCCTCCTGTTTGTGGCCAAACTGGTAGCAGGCACAGCAGCGCAGCGTTTTACTGCTGCAGCTACTGATGTGATGTCCAATTTCCAGGCAGCTCGCAAACACGTGGGTGTGTTTTGCCCTTTGTAGTACAGAGTGGCTGTGCACATCCCGATCTGTACCGTTTTGGCGAGGGGTTTTGACGGAGGTTTGATGTACACAAACCTCCATCCCGTTTTCCATGGCGTGAGCTGACCATTCGGTTTTCTGACCTTTTCGTCCATGATGTGAGATTTTAGTGTCACACCCAATTTTGTCAATGTCTCCGCTACCGCATGTGCAGGGGCAGAGAAAGAGAGACCCCCAATAATCAATTTTACTGAGGGTACCTCCCTTTCATTTCCTTCGCTGTCTTTGATGGTGAACGAGTTGGAGTCCCGTGGTTGGATTTGAACCCCCCCTAAGTGTTAATTCCTCTTGGTGAGGAGGGCGACCCGAGCGGCTGATGTCTTGGCATACACTCGCCAAAGACCACCCACTCTTTGGGCACCCTCCACACCCCCTCTACCACTTGATTTCTCTGCATTCTCGCACAGTTCTGCGACAGCACAGGGCACTTGGTCTGCCGCTGGCAGGGTTTTGTTGACAAGAAACACAGGCTCAGCAATCGTTTGTGCTTCCGCCATGCTGCCGGTGGTGCCGGCTGACACCCCAGCACGTGGTGAAAAACTGGATCGGGATAATGAACTTTCTGGGCCTATTTACCTATTTACCTACTAAGCTAAACACAATAAACAAAACCACCTATTCTATTCTAACACAGCACACACGAAAAAGACACTTTAATTTTTGGATTGAACGTTGATTGCACGGTTTGAATCAGGAGAATTAATAAATCATGTGATACTTACCTAGTAAGTTGAAGCATCGATCAGGATTTGGCCGATGTATGCAGCAGGAATGTCATAGTCCAATGAATAGAAGGGGCGCATGCGTACTCATCACACTTCAGGAACAAGTATGGTCAGTAATTGGATATGATTATAGGTATGTGGTAAAGGTGTTCACCCTACTGTAAGATAGATAAGATTCCATTAATATAAGATTGGGCGAGGAATAAGTGCATTGGGTGGGATTGGACTATGACGTTCCTGCTGCATACATCGGTCAAATCCTGATCGATGCTTCAACTTACTAGGTAAGTATCGCATGATTTATTAATTTGACCTCAGCATGCAGCTGAACGTCAGTCCAATGAATTTTTAGAGCAATTACTGACCATACACAATCAAAATTGGGAAATAGGAAATTGTAACTTACAGTTTCTCTTCAGCTTTTCTGCAATTCCAATTTTTTCTTTTTGTATTCCATGTACCCCCCAGGGGCTTTTGGAAATCAAACCTTGAAACCTTGAAGTACTGATTGGAAGGAGAGCCTGGCCCAAATTGCGTGTTGGCGTCTTCTTGTAAAAGCGTGTGAAGGTTGACTCAGCTGACCAGCCGGCTGCCTTCATGATGGTTTGTATGGGGAGGCCCCAAGCAGCCGCTTTCGAAGTACTGGCTCCTCTCACACTATGGGCCCCAATCTAGTGAGCACATCTCTCAACCACCTCGCTAGCGTATCGTGAGTAATCGGCTTGTGAGGTTTCTGGTAGCTAATCAGTAACTTTTGTTCACTGCCACGTAGCTCCTTTGTCCTTGAAATGTAGTGTTTTATCACCATAGCCACACACAGGCTAATGTTATTTGGGTATGCTACAAATTCTAGTGGTGCAAGGTGCTTCCCTTTCCTTGATTGCTTTAGTAGAGAGTCTATGTAAAACACACATTTGTTTTCCCTTAGCCGCATTTTTCCTAATGATAAGCACAATAAAGTTTGACATCGTTGTCCAGACAGAACGGCTAAAAGCATAGCTAGTTTATAAGACAATTCTTTAAGCGTTATGTTTTCTAATGGTTTATAAGAGTCCAGGTGCTGAAGCACCAAATCAACATCCAATGTCTCTGAATATCTGGGTAGAGCTGGATTTAGCTCAAAAGCTCCCTTCATGAATCTTTTCACTAAGTGGTGGTCCCCAAACTGTCCACAGCCTTTAATGTCCAGATAGTTTGACACCACACTATAGCTCAGCCCACTGTTTACAAGGGTAGCAAGGACGTTTATTGCTTGAGTCAGAGTCGGTGAAACTTCACAAATGTTGTGCCTACGCGCATGCCTTTTCCACTTCCTAATGAAAGTCGAGTATGATTTCTGTGTGCCCTCCCTCCAGGAGGAGCAGATGAAGCGTGTTGCGTTCTGAGAAAGGCCAGACTTTCTGAGACGTTTCCTGATACTGCACAAATAATCAGACGAAGAGATTTGCGTAGGCAATTTTTTTTTGGTGGTTTCTGCGGCATTGTCAGCAAATTGTCCCTTGCAGACACCAGAATGGGTGTTTTGATCAGCATCTTTGCCAGACGTGAGTACCACGGCTGGCTCGGCCAGTCTGGCACTACTAGGACCCCCCTTGCCTTTTCTTTGTTGATCTTCTGAAGGACACTGGGAATGATACAGAAAGGTGGAAATGCATAGAAACACACACTCCATGACACATTAAATGCATCTACAGCAACGGAATCTGGGTCAGGTCTATAAGAGATATACTGATCTATTTGCTTATTTAGTCTAGAGGCAAACAAGTCTATTTTTGGTTGCATATCCAGTAAGCACAAAGCATCAGAAAGAATAGATGAACTCAGTTTCCATTCTGCATCTAGATTCATTTTCCTGGACTCCTTATCAGCTTCTTTGTTTATTTTACCCGGCACATATGCAGCAGAGAGCCTTATATTGCGTTCAATGCAAAACTCCCAGATCTGATGTGTTATTTCATTGCATTTTTCTAAATGACTGGTTCCCATCTTTGACACACAAGCAACAGCAGTTGTATTGTCCATCATAAGCTTAACATGTACACTTGCTTTGTTTGCAACAAAGGATTTTAGCGCTAACAGTCCAGCCTTTAATTCTAATACACCACTGACCCCCTGTCTTTCCTAAGCGTCTGTATAAAGAATCAAGTCTGGTTTTCCGGGGTCTGATTCAATATCATTATCAGAGTCATTATGTTTTCTTTCCACCATAGCACTTCTGTCTTTGCTTTATCTGATAAAGTCAGAGTGGCATCATAATTGCCCTTATGTGCCTGCAATGCATCAACTTTGTCTTTATCCATGTATCTGTACCATAGAGGCCCAAACTTCACACCAGGAAAGCTGGCTATCACTAATCCAATAAACTGAGCCAGTTCACGAATTGTGATGGGTTTATTCGTTAACAGTTTACAGGCTGCACTATACATTTTTTCTTTCCTGTCTAGCGTTAGAGTAACTGCCATTTTCGTGGAATCAATTTCCACTCCTAAATACGTTATTTTGCGGGTGGGGGTCAAGACTGATTTATGTGGGTGGACTACAAAGCCCAATTTGTCTAAAAGTGAGAGAGTCTGCTTCATATTGTCAAAAGATTCGTTTTCTGTGTCCCGAAACAACAAGCTGTCATCAATGAAAATGGTGGAAATAAAACCTAACAAATGCATTTGTGCCATACCTGGCTTCAACAGTTTGGTGAAGAGCCTTGGGCAAGATGCTAGACCATTGGGAAACGCTGTAAACTAATAGAGAGTTTATTTTCAAACAAACTTCAAGTACTTACGTGACGTTCTGTTGATATGTACAGATAAATAAGCATCTTTTAAGTCTATGGAGCAGAAGAAACAATCTCTTGTAACTAGTGTCAGGGCATGTTTTAATGTTTCCATTTTAAAATGGTGATACTCGACACTCTCGTTTAGTTTTTTCAGGTTTAAAATCATTCTCCACCTGTTGTCTTTTTCGGGTCTTACGAATATAGAGGAAATGATTTCCTCATCTTCATGTTCACTTTCTACGATAACCTGCTTTCTCACTAAGTCTTTGACCTCTGAATCAATATTTTGTATCTGTTCAGCAGAAAAGGTTGTTGCATGGATTTTTGGTTGTGTTGGGACATCAGTGAGATCTATGTCCACACCTTCGACCATTTTTAAAACATCTTGATCAATAGTTATGTTTTCCCATTCATGTATGTGCTGACTAATTTGTCATGCCTTGAAATGCAATGCTTTTTCCTCTAACTCCAATATCGTCTTCTCTACATATTGTCTCACCTGGTTTCCATCTGGCTGCTCTTCCAATACATGGTGTGTTGTTATTGTCTTCCCCTGTTCCTGGGGAATCCCCGGTGTGTCCTGGTGCCCCGCCCGCTGTGGCTGAAGTTCCCCCGGTGGTTGTGGGGAAAACTGTGGCCTAAAAAAGACTTTCTGCTGGTGGTGTTCCGTTTGTAGGGGTGTGCTCTGTATGATCCTGAGTGTTGGGGTTGGGACTGTGGTTTTGCTTTGTATGACTCTTTGGCTGTTTTAATGTGTCTTTCAATGTCCTCCCCAAACAGTTGGTCAGTGACAGATATTTTTTTCATTGCCACAGATGGAGCAAAGTCTTTTAGCAAAGACGGTTGTAGTTGGTATCGCCTACGCAGCGAAAGTTCGTGCTGTGCCGTTCCCAGGAAGGCCAAGGATATCTCCATTCACAGAGAGAGCTTTGTTTACCTCTTGAGTCAAGAGTGTGTCGCTGGCGCCATGTGTGCGTGAGCCACTGGCCACGTCGCTGGCGAATGTGTGCAGTGATTGGCTGCTGCTAATGAGCGCTGCAGATGCCTTGGCCAGTATGCTTTGCACGTGGTGTAGCCGCTTGTCAGCGTTTCGAGAGGCCCTGTCGAGGTTACATTTTTGTGTGATTGCTTTCCCGTTGATATAGTTCGGGGCTCTGATCTCCGTGCAGTTCTCGGGGATAAGGTACTTTTGGAGTTTTGTATCCACACTTTGTTCAGACATTGGGGTCCGAAATCTATTCTGAACTATGTGGGCCAGTTTTGGGTCAACAGCAGGTCCTAGCTGTTCAGATTTTTCCAGCTCGTTCTCCAAAACTGAGAAAATGTTATTCTTATCGCTATCAGTTCTCATGCACCTCGACACAAAATGCAGCTTCGCTTTCTTCATCTCTGCTCGCGCCCTGTCCGGGAAAACAGCCGCCCACACTACTAGGCCTATTGTCAGCACGGGCAGAATATCGTGTTGGTGATCACCAAACGCAGCCGCCACTTCAGTTTTTTCCACTTTCGACTCTCCGGTGTATCACTTTGCTCTACTAGTTTGTGGCACCCCTCCCTCCTTGCCTTCCGAATGGTATTGGTATCCGCATCACGTACTACCTCGTGCCAGACCTTCTGGCGATTCCGCCATTATTAAGCAACGGTTCGTACCCTTTTACTTGTTATCACCACACTATCCGCCCATACTGAGTCACATAACCCTCATCACCACTCTAAAATCGTCCCCATTTATCCCCAACCCCTGGTTTTGCTTATGAAATGATGGCCTGAGCAACCTAAAACCAAATCGTTTTTTGCAGATTTTTGTCGAGATGTCTAGGTTCCTGCAAGGTCAACAAGCGCGCGTTCAAAACGTTGATGAAGTATGCATGCCGCCCCTTCTATTCATTGGACACTGACGTTCAGCTGCATGCTGAGGTCAAATAACAGCATGCGGTCCACCAGACTTAGAGTGGGAACCGGAATCCCCCTGGTTTGTTTTTGTTTGGTTTGTTGTCTGTCTCCCTCGGTGTTTATGTAGCGATGTCCAAGCAAAACAACAATCAGTTTTTGATGTGAACAGTACTTTGTAAGGCACTAACTAGTACCACCTAGACCCACATATGTTTTCGTCATTTGTATTATATGGCCTTATCATTGTTTTATTTGTTATGGAAGGTAGGCTTTAGAATGGAAAAGCCTCCCAATGGATATAGAAGGCTTCCTTTTGCAATTACAAAAAGGTTATGTTTGGGAGCCCCAAATCTGACCATGATACTGATAATAAACCGCTTTATTTACTTGACACTGATTGCAACAAATCTAAGTATTGGCAACCTTCAAATTTCATCCAAACGAGAAAATTAACAGTATCAATAATTATTGCATGAGCCAACAAACGGCAGTATCTGTAGATACTTTCCTGCTGTATGCTAGCATCACACACTACACACCAAGTGTAAAACCACAAACTTTGTACTAGCTTAGTTGCAGAAGAGATCCCATTTGGTTCATGCAACATGCCACTGTGTAAGTAAGAAGTGTGCAGCATTTGGGCTCTTTATCTCAATTATTATTGGATATCAATTAATGTGCCTAGCACCACAAAAGGACATTGGACTATGTCAAATCATGAACCATTCTGAGATAATGGTACAGCTAGAAACTTCATACATTCTCTTTCAAATGATTATAGAAACCTTCTTGTAACGTTTTCCGTTTAGAGTATATGTTATAGCATTGAGTTGGTTGTACTGTCGGCCATTTTGTGAGAATCACAATCTAAGTTTAGGCCTGAGCTGTAAATGTGCATCGACTACTCATTTTAAAACCTTTTTTGCGTATTTAGAGCCATAACAGGGATTGTCCGTTGATAACGTATAAAAGATAGGATGTTAGAGAGAACGAAAATACTCATAACTAAAAATTGATAAAGAACGAAAGATTTTTGACTTTGCAAGCCTGTTGTGTTAAACTACCCGTGGAATTAATGCCCTTTCGTAGTTCTGCCTCAATGTTACAAACCAAATAAAGCGCTGCTAATCATAATTGTGCAATTTAATCACTTGTTTTGCCAGTTACCCGTACTCAAGCTAGGTATCGAAAAAGTATTAAGCAAAGCCAAGTCATCATGTTGGTAAGTTTCAAATCTTTCTGCATCAAAATCAGTCACTGCTTTTTAAATGGACAAGGCATTTTTTATGCCAGTTAGGTTGTACTGGTGCCTTAAATTACGATTTGATTTATTTAGGTACGGTGTTTCCGATACGGCCTTAACAGTGAATATGGAGTAACATATACATTAGAAGAACTGGCTGTACAATCTGCATTTACTACCTTGTTAACTGTTGAAGAAGCCCCTATGGAATACATAAACCATGTCCTTTCTCGTTTTTTGTCTATACCCCCCTTCCCCCCTCCCTGCTCCATAAATGGCCCCCTACACGCAAACGCAACAAGGTAATTACGCCGTCAACCTTAATGAACGTTATTCATTTTGCAGAGTCTGTGCAGTAATACTCTCCCTTGCGCCGGTTTGCACTAAATCAGTGCTTTTCCATAGATCTATTACACTATTTTCTTTACTTGTCTGGAAAATTGGTTATACTCCTTGCCGTTACGGTGGCTGTTGCTCCCACGCTGGTTATTCTAGCCCCCAACTCGCAACCACACCCTGTTGTCGGTCGCCGAAAACCTAGAAATCGCAGCCCAAGGCATCGGGGGAATCTGTGTTTAAGCGTCATGAGGCAACAACCCAGATGAGACGCTGCATTGCTGTGAGCACTTCGTGAGTTCAATGGAGCCTGCTCTGGCCATATACACGGAAAACTCATCTACTAAGCTCCCTACTGATGACAATAATGTCTTAGTCGCTGGAGCAGCGTGAGTAGGTCCCCTTCCGGGCGACCCATCACGTCCTTCCATCTACATCTCCCGCGAAAACTCCCCATGCCCCGTGCTTTGACCCTTACGTACCAATCACATGAACCGCATTGGAATTAGAACTTGAGCTCTACCAGTTCACCTGAACGCCACATGAAAGGTAACATAATTTGATACATTCTCCTTTTTGATGATTGATAGAGATGAGGGGGGTGGGGAGTGATTATCTGTATGAACATGAGGGTGATGCTATGGATTCTTTATTGTATCTGAGACTTGCATGACGGGATGTACTTCACACTTCCTTCATAATGTATCCATCGTTAACCAGGCCCGATGACAACACACAACTGCGTGTTTTGCTGGAATTAGAACAACACTCAGAGTCGCATCCTCCACGTGGATGAACTCGATGTGTGGTTTCCATTCCTTCTTCTTTTTTTTTACCGGGGTTTCAGTCTTCTCCTGAGCCCATAGCACACTCAGCTTCTTGTAGGAGTCGGTCCAGGAACGAAGCAAAACGAGACCAACTCTCTCTCCTGATGGGATTCGAACAAGACCTCCCAGCCGACATAGTCCGAGACACTACCACTGCGCCCTGCTTCCTCGCGACGGCGAAGGGCGATAATCTTTATAGGTGGCGCATGAAAGTCGACGGTCAACGAGTCAGGGGCGGATAATTTTCAGTACAAACCACTTTAACTCGTTGTCTGGTTGTGTCCTCGGCAGAACTACATAATCCGAATGGATTTCAAATGAGTTAATGAGTTCTGTTTGGATGCCGTTTGAGGCATCATTGTTCGGGCTCACTCATACCACTTCATTATCTGCTACATCGCTTCTATTCTCTAACGAAGGCACATTCAAAGAACCACATCAACAGATAAACCCACACGGGAACTTCAAGCTAAAGATATTCAAGTGAACACTATAGACAGTGCTTGCTTGGTTAATTTCCTAAATGTCCCAAATTCAACCTTTTGAAAGCTTACCTAAACTATTGAAATTGCGACTGTAGATTTATTACAAGACTATTAACAAATCGTTTGCTATCCACCACCTTCTAACTTCACGGAAAGATGGACCCAACCAGTAAATAATTACAGCTAGAATTATGACTTCTGAGCAATTCTGTCAGGCTACGTCTGACACAAATCCGCGTCTTCTTCAAGAGTTGGTTTTCCTTTTTACGTCACGCCGGTATTGCCGTCTATATTGCTTCTCATGATGTTGTATCATATGTGTTTGTAGACGCATTGCTGTGGTTTTCCTCTGGTTGTTTTTCCCTGCACGAGTTTTTTGATTTCAGCAACAAGTACTGGTCCAATAAATGTTATTCTCTGGAACTTCGAAGGCAGCTGGTAGCAAGAATGGGTATACAATCTATTTTTTTTTTTAAACTCTCACTCTCTCTATATGCGTGCGTGTGTCTGTGTCATATGTGTGTGCGTATGTGAGGTGCATGTGTGTTGTATGCATTGTGTGTGGTGTGTGTGTGTGTGTGTGCGTGCGTGCGTGCGTCGTGCGTGTAAGTCTCGTCGCCTCTCTCTTGATTTAATCTCATTCTGCTCTCGCTACACACGAACTCAGTAACAAAACAAACGCACACTGATAGAACAATGCCTTCCCCATATGTAAGTGTGTATAGGTAACCGCGTTGATAACGTTTTAGACATGCACTCGCGCACACGCACACGCACGCACATGCGCGCGACCACGCACGACGCACGCACACGCACACACACACACACCACAACCACACACACACGACAAACACACAACCAATGCAAGTCACCAACAAGACACGCGCGCACCATTCCTCACACACACACACACACACACACAGTGACACACACACACATACACCGGACACACATCACACACACACACTCCACACCACCCACCACACACACACACCACATTCACAACACACCACCACTGACACCAGACGCACCTCGTACCACATACTTTCCTGCTGTGCAACAGCACAGAATAAAAGCACAACAATAGCAAACAGTATGGCCCTAAACGAGCACGACGCGCACGCACACTGTCCACAACCGCATCACACGCGCGCACCATACACTGTAACAACACACACACATACAGACAGACAAGATGGTGGACACACGCACAGCTAATTGGACATCTGTTGGCAGTTTTCGTGAGTCAAAAGCAAATGATGTCAAAAAGTCCTCCACAGATTTACAACGCCTTAAACACATCCGCCTGCGACATGGCGTTCGTCAACGTTATTGGGGCGTGAATCGTCACAAGCTTGATCGTCACTGCTCTTTGTCTTTGGTTTTAGATTTACCATGTAGTGAATTGCTTAGTGTTGTTGAATACTGTTTTAGTTAGTTTGTTTTAAAAGTCACTTGAGTTCCAGCTCTATTTATTTATTATGTAAATTGTTGTTTTTAAAAATTTGGTTTATGTCATTGGTAACAACTTTCGTGTTTTTCAATGGAATTGTCGATCAATCGCCGACAAACTCGTCCATTTAGTACAACATCTGTGGCTGATGAAAAGTATCATGTTTTATAGTCCCAGTCACTGCATTTTAAAAAAGAAAAGTTCCTATTTAGATAATTATTATTTCCTCCTATCATTCAAAAGGAATACACTAGCGGGAACTTCTCAGTCATTATGGACATAACAGGGGTAAATTACACTCTGTGCCCTAGCCCTGTTCCACCAGATTTACCTTGTACATTCTTGTGGTCTGTGACAGTCAATTGGATAACATCTATTAACTGTATTTCTGTATTACCAAAGGACCAGATGAATAATACACTGAATGGATGGTACATTCTAGCAGATACAGGTTAAAAAAAGGTACTCATAACTACCTCTCGATTAATATGAAAGTAGTTATGCTGCAAAATGTGTACTATTCATTTGTATGTTACTCATTTTTTAAAGAAGACGTTAAGTTAGATACTGAACATGACTTTGTTTAAAGAGCTAAAACAATTCACGTCTTTGCAACCAATTAATTCTCTTTGTTTCAGATATTATTCTGATAAGGAATTAAAATAGAGATTGCAGCTAAGCCATCTTTTTCCCAGTATCGCCTTGTGAAGTGCTGACGAACGGTCTATCTCAAAACGAATAAGAACACAATAAGCAGGTATCTGGCATTACTCCGAAATTAAACTTCCTGCTTTTTGATATTTGATCATACATATGTTAACAAAGTTCAATCTCCAATCATATTAAAAAACTTAGTTACTTACTATAGAATTGTTATAGTGGATGAATAAATAACCATATGGAGTCCTGGTTCTTCAAATGTAATCGGGCATCATTTGTATACCCTCGTTAAACTAGGGAAACGTATTATATAGGTCATATTATTCATTTATTACTGCAGAATTGTAGCTATTTTAATGGCAGTGACGCTATACTGGCAGAATTACCTATAATGCTTGTAAAATATGGTACTTTTGTGTAGATTCGAATCAGCATTACAAGCTATCAAATGACAATGTTAAATAAACGCTTGAAATGATAATAGAGATCAACTTATTTTAGTAATCAATTATCGAGTAAAGACATTATGTAACTTTTATTTGGTCCCTTCGCCATTGTGGAATTACTCAATGCATTGGTTGATCTACAGCTGAAGTGCAGTGCGTAATTCGAGGGAACGGTTCAACTAATGTGAAATTTAGATCTGCATGAATTTATAACATTGAAAAAACTATCCACAGATAATTTTGACAAGGCATGATATACTTCAGACAGTCAATATTCTCGCTATTGATAACAGGCTCAAGTACAATGATTCCTACTTAATTTTAAAAACAGCTCAAGGGACAGTTCAAGACAATGCGTATATTTGAAGTTTAAAATTCGTTGAAAGCTTTTAAACACTTTTCTAACAGACTTAAGTGTTATATGGGTATCAAGGTTCTATAATCTTGCTCCTATTTGTCTAAATTAAGAACGAATCCAAACTGGTAGTGAATTGACATGACCATCAACCTGCCTTTAATACCATTGAAAAATCTTAAACAAACTTTACCTCCTTACACGTTTTTTTGTTCGAATCGCGCACATAAGTCCTGTTTGATTTTTCTTTGAGTTACTATAGCATTGTTGGTTTAAATTGGCGTTATTATTTTTGTTGTAGCCGATTTAGAAATTAAGACACCTTGTTTAACTCTTCATGTTACATAGTCAGTTTGAAATGTTCTTAGCCCCCCATCGTTATTGTCTGCTAATATGTATTTTTACATGCACTCAGATTTTGTATGAATAGAGTGTAAGGGAAAACACATAAATAACACGACCAGCACGCACTCACACACACTCTCCCTCAATAGCTATCGGCTGTAGGCTTAATTATTTTCACACAACTTTTTTGTGTGTGTTTGTGTGCGTGTGTGTGTGTCCTATATCACTTGCGGTGACACCGTAAAACTAAGAAACGACGCTCCCCACATTTAAGCTCTCAGCTTCCTCCCTCTGTTTCTCTCTCTCTCTCTCTCCCGTCTCGTATCTTCTCTCTCTCTCTCTCTCTCTTCTCTCTCTCTCTCTCTCTCTCTCTCTCTCTCTCTCTCTAAGTTCTTTGCAATCAATATAAACCCCTGCCTTGCTTGCTACCCGTCAGAGAATAAATCAGCCAACAGTCAACTAGATATAGATCTAGGTGACGAGCTCAGTGAGCGGCACTGCAGCCACCAGTCTTTGACACTGACTACCAGGAACTCCAAAGGGCCAGACACACGACATGCGAACCGCATCTGAATGCGATGAGATTTTGACGACGAATTCATGAATTGGGTCTGCTTGAGTATATTATTATACAGCGACAGTAGTAGAATTATTTTTTTTATAGACGGAAGTAGTTCACGCGAATCCATGACTCACTAAGTAGTCAATAAGTAGTATTAGTAGTAGTAGTAGTAGTAGTAGTAGTAAGTAGTAGTAGTAGTAGTAGGTAGTAGTAAAGTAGTAGTAGTAGTAGTGGTGATAAGTAGTAGTAGTAGCCATAGTAGTAGCAGTAGTAGTAGCAGTAATAGTAGTGGTCGTAGTTCGTAATAGTAAAGCAAAGAATGTTCGTCTCATGGGCAAAATGTGACTGAAATTTTCTTTATTTCATGAGTTAATTGGCATAGGCTTCTTACCCGTCACGTTGGCTTTTTTACCCCGTCTTACCCTAGTAGTAGTAGTAAGTAGTAGTAGTAGTTGTAGTAGTAGTAGTAGCAGTAGTAGTAAGTAGTAGTTGTGAGTAGGAGGAAGACGGGGTGTAAAGCCCATGGGCGGGTAAGAAGCCCATGGCCAATATATCTCATGAAATAGAGCAAATTTCAGTCAAATTTGCCCATGAGACGAGTGTTAATGTTTAGCAATTCGTCTCATGGGCCAAATTTTGGACCTGAAATTTTACTTTATTTCATGAGATAATTATGGCATGGGCTTCTTACCCGCCCAGGCGCTTTTTGCCCCCGTCTTACCCTAATAGAAGAATCAACAGTAGCAGGGGTAAGCTTAGAGCCTACCTCTTAACATGTAAGCGGACCGAAACGGGCTCAAGCTGAGGATTGATATAGCGATCTATATGCAAATATTACATTTTGTGTCAGGTACAAGCGCTAAACCTTATTAGCATCAATTAATTAAGTCTCTTCTTCTTTCTTCCTCATGGTGCTTCTATGCGTCTGCTACTACTAGCAGTACTAGCGTCAGTGTGTTTATGTAGTACAAAGTGTTCGTAGGCCTGTGTGAGTGCATACATGCATGTATATGTGTGCATCCATGTAGTATACAACTATGTGTGCCCGTGCCAACACATGAGTGTATTATGCTTGTGTACAGGCTAAGTTTGGATATAAATCAATGCTCAAAATAAAGGATGCTATCCTAAGGTTTAACCTGGGTATATTAGCTTGATCCGTTTCGGCCCGTTTCGGTGTTTAGAAGCACCGCAGTAGCAGCAGCAATGGCAACAGCATCAATAGTAATACAGTGAAACCCGCTTTATGTCAAGTGCCTTAGGACCACCAAATGACTTGAAATTATCCGAGTTCTCGGTTAATTTCAAGTTTTTGCCTAATCCAACACAAAATTGAAATTAATCGAACAAAGTTTAAATTAACAACGCAAGACGGGGGAGAAAGGAATTATTTCATAGTATGGATATTTTCACATTGAGTTATGTGTTTAGAAAGTGTACACTTGTATATTTTATTATATTTTACCAGAACTACAAACTGTTCTACTTTGGGCTAAATGGTGTTTGAACCTTCATCTCATATAAGTGCTAAGGTCTATACTGTATTTGAGAAAATTGCGGGCGGACGGACGGATTTTGTAGTGTGTGTGTGTGTTGTTTGTTTGTGTGCGTTGTTGTGCGGGAGAATGTGTGTGCGCATGTGTGCCTGCGTGCGTGCGTGCGTTGGTGTGTGTGTTAGATAAAGTGAAACATTAGCTCTCTTGTTTGCAATGAGGCTTTATACTGCTTCTTCAAGTTGCCCAAGGGCGATAATTTTTATGTAGGTGACGCTTTCACGTGAGGCCCTCTGTTCACACTTGAGAGAGAAAAGAGAGGAGAGAGAGAGAGAGGGGGGGGTGAGAGAGAGACAGAGGGAGAGAGACACAGGGAGAGAGAGGACCCAAGAGAGACGAGAGAGAGAGATAGAGGGACAAAGAAACAGAGAGAGAAAGACAGAGACACAGAGATAGAGAGAGAGAGAGAGAGAGGAGGGAGGGAGGGAGGAGAGAGAGAGATAGAGAGAACGAAGGAGAGAGAGACTGCGAGACAGAGAGTGAGAGAAGGATGAGAGAGAAAACAGAGAGAGAGAAGGGGGAGAGAAAGAGGGAGAGATAGAGACAGAGACAGACAGAAGGAGTGAGAGCTAGTGAGAGAGACATTGCCTCCACGCACTGACTTAATTCTATTTTCCTTTTTAAAGTAAGTGTAGCGTGCTTCACTTTCTTGTCCGCCATCTTACTCTGTTATGAGCATCTCCCGGCGACAGCCAAACAAAAAAAAAAACTGCCCGTATCTGATCTGATCGACACTCCCCTTTCTCCTGCTCCCTCAGACCAGGGTTCAAACAAAGGTTAAAAACATACAAACACACACACCACACATCACACACACACACACATACATACATACTTTCAAATCACACACACACACTACAACACACACACCAACACACACACACACCAGGGGGTTGATCTGATTGACACTTCCTCTCGACCGAGTCAAAGTCAGATGACACACAGTGACAGGTACATGTGCACAAGCGTCAGAGATTTTAGACAAGCCAGGGACCAAACTTGAAGTAAAAGTGTGTTGACTTGAAATAAGGCGAGCAAAAAAAAAAGAATTTAGCCGATCTCCTCCTCTTAAAAAAATGTGTTGACATTAAATTAACCAAGCACTTGAAATTAACGGGGTTTCACTTCAGTTGGGACCGAGATTTTACTTGAAATTAACCGATAATTGAAATTAACCGATAATTGAAATTAACCGAATTATCCAGGGTTTTGAAACAGATAGAAAGTAGGCCTTTGGCCGGGACCTTAGAATGACTTGAAGTTATCCCGAAATAGAAAATAACTGAGTTGAAATAAAGAGGGTTTCACTGTAGCAGTGTTCTTGCAGAAATGTTTGTTGTTGTAGTTGTTAGTATCGTTGTTGTAGCGTTGTTGTAAATATTAGTACTGAAGGTGATGTAGGTCTCGTAGTCAGTTCACGCCTTTTTAGTTTTCTTGATACTTGTCATAGGTACAGACTGGTGGATTGCAAATTCCTAAACCACGAAATAGCGGAAAGAGCAAAAATCGAAGTGGACAGGTTGATTCATAAAACTCACCAAAAAAGTAAGGGGACAAACTGTTTCGTACCAGTCCTTAGTGTTAGTTATGGATGCTCAAAAGTAGCCATCGTTACAACGGCGTTTAAAGACACACTGACCAACCATGATTAAGTCCCTTGGTTTTTTGTCTGGGTAGCTGTGACCCCACATAGAAATGTCCCCAACTTCAAAAATGTGGCTGCTCTTTAAAATGATGTTTCGTGTATTGAATTCGGGGGCATTTGTATGGTGAGTCAGAACCTGATCAAAACAAGATTTCTGACCAGCTATAAGAGGGAAAACCGTGAAACCGTGATTTTGACACGTGATCTGGTGGGTTTTAAATAATTGCCGTTTTAACAAAAAGCATAGGTCTGTTCAGATTTGAGTCCATATGCCTACCGGTGGCGACATGCAATGTGTAATCTGATTCGACGAGCTCGACACGGTAATTGAAGCACGGTTAATTGAGCGAAAACATTGGCTCCCGGATCCTTTACTCAAATGGCTTTTTATCACCCGTTAACATAAGCCTGTAGAAAGGGCCGAATAGTAAAATGTTATGGGAGCTGTACTATAAATGAGTTTTTCAACAGTATGGGGAACACTCCATGGTGCAGGATTATGTATTTTGTGGAAGGACTAGACTATGGACAACCATTGTGCAGTTTAGTGTTTTGTGGAAGGACATATGGACTATGGAAAACACCATGGTACCAGTTTTAGTGTATTTGTGGAAGACTATGGACTAATGGAAAACCATGGTTACACTTTAGTGTTTTGTGGAAGACTATGACTATGCAAGATCGTGGTACAGTTTAGTGTTTCATGGAAGACTATGACTATGGAAAATCATGGAGCAGTTTTAGTGTTTTGATGGAAGACTATGACTATGGAAAATAATGGCTGCAGTTTAGTGTTTTGTGGAAGACTATGGACTATTGGAAAATCATGTTGCAGTGTAGTGTGTTTTGTGAGAAGACTATGACTATGGAAAATCCTGGGGCAGATTAGTGTTTTGTGGAAGACTTATGGACTATGGAAAATCATGGTTTGCAGTTTAGTGTTTTGTGGAAGACTATTGACTATGGAAAATCATGTGTGCAGATTAGTGTTTTGTGGAAGACTATGACTATGGAAAAATCATGGTACAGTTTAGTGTTTTGTGGAAGGACTATGACTATTGGAAAATAATGGTGCAGTTTTAGTGTTTTGTGGAAGACTATGACTATGGAAAATCATGGTACAGTTTAGTATCTTGTGGAAGACTATGACTATGGAAAACCATGGTACAGTTTAGTGTTTTGTGGAAGACTATGACTATTGAAAATCATGGTACAGTTTAGTGTTTTTGTGGAAGACTATGACTCTCAAACAAAGGGCTTTTTTCCAATGGCTGGCTGTGGTGCTGCAGCCAAAGGGATGTGTTGGCCTTTTGGGGACCTTCCCCAACCTCAGCTGTCCTCGAACCCCTTTGGCAGCGAGAGGTAGGGCAAAGTAGGGGCAAAGCATCTCCCCACTATAAAACAAATTCTTGCCCAGCCCGACACCGGAATAGCATCTGCCCCTCTCTCTGCTATCTGGCAGTCCGTGGTTCTATCGAGATAGCCACATAGACCCCCATTCGTCGACTAGCATGCCAGAATAGTACTATATTTTTTAGGTTCATTATTAATCGTTAGTTTCATCGTCCCACTTGCACAGTGGGGCTCTTTTTTTTGTTTTTTCACTCTGGTCCTTTCCTCCCTCCTTTATATCCTTCTATCTCTTGGATCCCACCCCCCCACACACACACACACACACACAAACATTCAGAGAATGTATTTCCCATGTCAAACTTTCGTGGGCAAGGGCCGGGCGGAAAAATTACTCCATTTCCATTATGTTTATTGCCTGAGAACCGTGGATATAAAGTCATAGAGAGACAGACAGACGAGAGAGAGAAGAGAGGGAGAGAGAGAGGAGGAGGAGATGAGCATGTGTGTGTGTGTGGTGTGGGTGTGTGTGTGTGTGTGTTGTGGTTGTGTATGTGCGTGCGTGCGTGCGTGCGTGTGCGTGTGCGTGTGCGTGCGTGTGCGTGGCGGGCGTGCGTGTGTGTGCGTGTGTGTGTGTTTTTGCAACATTAAAATAAATGTTGGGGTTTTGTCGATCCATTTATAATCGTACACATGCTTAAACATACAATTATATAGATCTGACGAAGCAAAGCTTCCCAGATATAAATTTTCTAATCAACCTAAGCTTGACCAGAACACACATACTGAGAGAGAGAGACGAGAGAGAGAGCGGAGAGCGGGAGAGAGCGAGAGAGAGAGAGAGAGAGAGACGAGAGAGAGAGAGGAGAGAGAGAGGCAAGAGAGAGAGAGAGAGCAGAGATGAGGAGAGAGAAAGAGAGAGGAGTAAAGATTGGGAGAGAGCGAAAGAGAGGAGAGAGAGAGACTAGATGACGGAGAGACCCTCCGAGAGAGGAGAGAGAGAGAGAGAGAGCAGAGAGAGAGAGAGAGAGAGGTGCAGTCAAATTACATTTTCTATTGAACCCATAGCTATGAAATACTCCCAGACTAAAATTATTTGTTCTCTGCACCGACAGATGGCAATTGCTGGCGCCTGAACATCCATTGTACCCCCTGTTTGCCATCACATCAGCCCCAACAAAGTGGTTTTTTTTAAAACACACAATGTCTTCTTGCGTCCCGATACTTATACTCCAATTAAGTTTATTGACCAGATGCGGTAGTTTTGTACCTGCAGATAACAATGTGAAACCATCGTTGAACAGTCACTTGAAATCTATCGTAGCAGCCAATGGCAGCAGTGTGAATCTGACAACCAGTCAGCTAGCCCAATGCTCTCGGGAAAACCGAACACATGGAGATGGAAGTTGAAGAAATGATCATAGAATACTCTCAGCATCCAGTAGACTTCAGGGGACCGAGTTCGTTTCATGGAAATGTGTCCTCTCTCTACTGCTGGTTCAACGTCAGCACGTCACGTGACGATCACGTGATGAAACTGGAGTTCCTGCAGCAGACGTGTTCCCAGGACAACTATCTCTCTCTGGTCCTTCAGGTCAACGACAGTGCAGAGTTCCAGGACAGGAGGACAGGGCGGCTGTGAAGATCTCCGAGGTCGCCCTCTCCATGGTGGACTGGGTCAGCAGCAGGTGAGACCGGCATTTTGTTCTGTTCGCAATTGTGTGAACCTCCGAACGTACCTCCATCTTCCGTTTGATATTAAGTTCCGAGAGTTGAGCCAAGTGACTCTCAGCTCGACCAAAGAATTGCGAGACTGCACTAATCTTTCTTCCACACCATGGGTAAGTCAGCGTAAAGAGAGTTTATTCCATGACAATAGTAAAAATAACTGTATGTGCACGTTTTCTCTTGTCAAAAGCGAATCACTCCAATTACAATGTATTTGAAAGTTCAAACACCGTGCACCGAGACGAGACTATACGAAAACAAAAAGCCTCAATACGAAACAAGTAGGTGACATTATTTCGGTAGAAGTTTCAATCTTGATTTAATTTGTCAAACGGAAGCATACTAGGCCATTTGGACACGCTCTTTAAAAGGCTATCTTTTTTCCTCCTTCGACATATTCGTTCTACCAGACCCCCCAAAAAGTTGGACACCACGCACACACACCCTATACTTTCAAGCTAAATAAGAACCGAACTGAATAATAATTATGCATTTTTCGCATGATAATTGTTCCCAAAGTTCATTACCATCAACTCATAAAATATCTTAATAGTAATTCTTTGTTAGTGAACAAGCGATAACTGAACGAAAAAGGAATGTGAGAGAGGGAAACAGACAGGCAGGACAGAACACACAATACAGAGAGAGAGAGAGGTAGAGAGGAGAGAGAGAGAGAGAGAAAGAGAGAGAGAGACGGTGAGAGAGAGAGAAGGAGAGAGAGAAAAAAAAGAAGAGAGAGAGAGAGAAAGAAGAGAGAGGGAGAGACGCTCTTTTCCTCATGCCACACCGGACCGATACTGACTTTGGAGAGAGAGAGAGAGCGAGAGAGCACGGGAACATTGAACACTGAAATAATGATGCACGCCTTGGCCTTTGGTCACAATACAATGTACTACAAACGGGTGAGTGATGGAAGGTGAGAGCACACAGCCCAGCCCTAGTGCATACCAATCTGCAACAAAAGCATAGTGACTCAGGGAGCTAGATGAACGCATAGCTGAAATCGCAAAAAAAATAGTACAGCATTGTATTTACTTTGCAATACCAAAGACGACACTGAATTACTATTCAAAGTAACACACGCGAGGTAAACCGAGTTTCAATTGTCAACTATATAAATTGGACCCCATGCTGGATGAATGTCCTTTGGAAGTCGCCGCCCAACCAACACCACTTTTTCACGCAACGATTACACTGACTGATGTGGAGACGACCTATTTAAGGACATTTAAGCCAACGTGGGGTTTCCAACGTCTGCACGAGCCTGTAAAATTCTAGCCGTTCTCCATGTGACAAGAGGTGAAATACAGGACGAGCTGTGGAAAAGACATTATAGTGTAATTATTGTTTTCATGTGTTTTATAAAAATCATGGTACAAGGACTGGCTTGCGTAAACTGCAACACCCTCAAATCTCTACATCCCAACACGCAGAGACGACAGAATCACAACACGCAGTTCCAACGCATATCTGTAAAGAACCAATCTGCTTGTACGTGTCCTAACTGGTGGCGGCAGATACGGCATCTGGTACAACACGGGCTAAGCCTTCTGTCTGGCCTCCTGCCGAAGCCTTTGTCTTTGGGCGTCTGGCCATAGTCGCGGGCGAACAAGCGCACGTCAAGTCTGACACCGGAGCGTTGCGAAGGGTCCATTGGTTTGCAGGGAAAAACTTGGAACGTTGAGCAGGTACAGCACTGGAAAGGAGGAATCACGGTCAGGAACAACGGAAACTCGGGTGGGAGCACGGTCAGGAACGCTGGAACGTTGACCAGGGTTAGGAATGCAGGATCACTGAGCGGGATCAGAACCGCTCTTTGGTTGCTGAATGCAAGGAGTCACGCCATGAGCAACAGAGGGGAGATCGTACGGCATCAGATGGCCCTGGTACCGCAGGACACCGGGTTGGCGGGATTGGAGGGTAGTAGGCGGGCTTTGAGTATTGGTCAAATCGGAAACACAGATCGTTTTGCCATCTTTGTTGATGTCAAAATGTTTCTGTGCACGGGCGAGCACCGGGAAAGGTCCATCATAGGTCCTTTGTGTGAGTCATGGCGAACGTAGACTTGGTCAGCAAATTGCACGTGCTTGGGAATATATGCAGCTATAGATCCATGATGGGCAGTGGGCAGGGGGTGGGGGGAAGCTTTCTAAGTGTCTCTTGAAGATCTTGCACAAATGTGCTGGTGTGGGTCACTTTGCTCGTGGGGCAGGGAGGAACTCACCGGGCACTCTGATATGTGTGCTGTAGGTAAGAAGAACAGGAGCTGAATCCAGTTCTTCTTTCCAGGTTGTCCTGATGCCAAGCATGACCACTGGCAGTTCATCCATCCAGCATGGTCCGTTGCGAGCAACCTTATGTCATGATTATAGTGATGCTACAACTTCTTCTTTACCAGAACTATTAACGACTGGAACTCTTTGTCACCAGAAACAATTCAGTCCACAGCTCTCAGCTCCTTCACCTCGAATTATTACATACACAACATTTTGCACAGCATAGAGAGTCGACTATCCCAACAATTTTCAAAAAAAACCAAAATTCCTGTTCCTCTGAGCCACAGTTCAAACATGGCAAGTTAAAGAAGCAATAGAATTAGAGAGAGAAAGACCCAGCCTAAACAGAGGCTCAGGCTATGATTTGACCTGCATCTACAACAAAGTGTTACACTCAGACCAGCTGTGTGTACAACTCAGGTATAATGATTTTTAAGCAGACCAAGCTGTGAGTTAAAACTCAAGAGGCGATACCAACATCCCCCAGACTTACAACTCATATGGGTTCAACATAGGTTAGCGGAAAGCTTGCCAACATGTCCCATATATTTTCTTGTTTTCTTCTATTTTTCAGTTTTATCTCTTTTTTAATTTTATTAGTTAGAGCGACTCTGAATAAGGACTTACAGCATGCATGAGCAGTCATACCAAGTCGGAAAGTGTTTTCTCTCGAATACTATTATAGTACCATGTTTTGAAATAAAAGTGATTTAGCAATATGACAGGCACCTGTATAGCCTTAGACTGGTATCTATTATCAGTAACCAACAGAATACATACCTAATTGGGATTTAAACACATTAACTTTGGACTATATGTGCAGTGTGGTCCCCAGTCACCAGGATTACACCTCACAGGTCAGCCGGTGGTTGGACCCATCCAACATTTGCTGGACAGATAACCACCAGGTCGGATCGGAATTCATTCTAGCATGCTCTTATGACCAGCTGTCTCTGTCAACAAAGTGAGATTGTGGTACATTGAAATCACATAAACAGCCTGGCTGATCGTCTTTCCTTAAGCTTGCCTGGCTTGTTGATCCTGGTCCCTTCGTTACCTCCCCTTTTTCATTCACCCAATCCCTCTGGTTTATCAGATATTTCTATCAAACCTTATGCTCTCTCCCACCAGCTCCCCCTCACCACGGGATTCCTGTTCCTCTTACTTTACATCCTGAGTTAACATCGTTTTTGTGTCTTTGGAAGTCAAACGATATTTTGAATTTGAAATACAAATCAAGGACAGTTACGACGGCTTTGCTGATTTAAGTGGTAAACGCAGGGAAGTTTGTTTTTCGAAAATAAAATTTAGCTTTTGCACTTACTACTACGGTTCAGCTTCTCCTCTTCCGTCATCTCCCCCCTCCTCCTCCTGTCCTCAGATCTTCCTCATACTAGCTACTACTACGACTACTACTGTTACTATTACTCTACTACAGCTACAACTACTAGCTACTACTACTACGACTACTAATATACTACTACTTATCTACTACTACTACTAAGACACTACAACTACTACTACCTACTATACTAACTTACTACTACTAACTAGGGGGGGGGTCTACTATGACTACTACTATTAACATCACTATCATCGAGTCCTAAATCTTTAAACATTCTTTGAATGACCCAGACATATTGTTTGTTAGGTACAGAAACTGTTAATAATGTTAGGATCCATAAACCGAAGCAAGCATGTTTGTAAAAGTTGTCCCCAACGATTCTGATTTTAATTATGAATCAAGATTACCTCGGAAACAGTATGAAATGTGTTGGAAAATACAGTACCCTTCACTTTTTTTTTCAACAGAATCTAGTCCACGCCTATGTATGCAATTACCGTAACGGTCTGTATGGTCGTTATTGGTGTTTCATTTTAAAATTCAATAATTCCACAACCCTTAATCTTACATATTAACCATTTCTTGTTGAATTACCATTAGTTCCTGGCAAAGTTTAAATCAAAAATAGGGCTTAGTAGCTCTTGACGGATCCTCTTCTAATCTGGCAAAGACTTTGAACCCCAACTATGAAGTTTCCCCCCCTACTAGTCCTCGTTGATCGATGTCAGACGAGTACATGTAGTAATATTTTAATCTGAGTGGCCTCTGTGGGTCATTCGTTTTGCTCAAACAGACTGAATCCAACCAAAACCAAGAAGCCCATTGGAATGGCTCCGGTGTCTCCGAGCTGGCAAGCTTCAAGGCTCCATGGCCTGCATGCGGTCACTCAATGTCTGGCGGGGCAGAGATTTGAGAGGAGGACTGGCTCGTACGATGTCACCAACGGAGGCTTTGCAGGTCACTTGGCCTGTGCTCCTCCTGAGGATGTTCATATATGAATATCCACGATGTTTTTGAATCACAGTGAAAGGCTGTGCCAAGATAGGGGCCAGCAGCCAGTACTCACAGTGTGCAAGAGCACCAGCTGTGCAGGTGTCATGTATGAGCGACGTACAGTTCCCTGTGCATCTGGGAATGTTCAACACTCCTACAGTGGCTTTCCAGCTAAGTACACACATGTGTGTGTGGGTGTGTGTGTGTGGGTGTGTGTTGTGTGTGTGTGTGTGTGTGTTGTGTGTGTTGTTTGTGTGTGTGTGTGTTTGTGTGTGTGTGTTTGTTGTGTTTGTGTGTGTGTGTGTCTGTTTGTGTGTGTGTGTTGGTGGGGGGTGTTAGTAGTATGTGTGTGTGTGTTAGTAGGTGCGTGTTGCACAGTGTGTGTTGTGTGTGTGTGTGGTGTGTGTGTGTGTGTGTGTGTGTGTGTGTGTGTGTGTGTGTGTGTGTGTCGTGTGCGGCGTGCGGTGCGTGCGTGTGCGTGCTCGCGTGTACTGCGTGTGTGTGTGTTAGTATATAATATGTGTGTGTGTGTGTTTTGGGTGTGTGGTGTGTGTATCATGTGTGTGTGTTAGTATATGCGTGTGCATGGTGTGTGTATGGTGTGAGTGTGGTGAGTATGTATGGTGTAAATGTTGTTGTGTCCTTCTCCGTTTAACGTCTTCCACTAAAGGTGGTTCAGACAGTATTCATTGCGTGTGTGGGTTTTTGGTGGGGTTGAGTATGAGTAGGTGTGTCTGTAAGTGAGTAATGTGTAATAATATAACAAGTAATAAGTTAATGATGTAATCATTCTGTACCCCCACCCGCACACACTCCATAACAAAAGTTAAATTTGCACTTAAAGAATATACCCGTCAATGAACAAGGTTAAAGATATAACTTCTACTTCTATAACCTGAAACAACTCAATAGCACTACAAACTGAATCAAGAAAGAATAATCATTTAGTGTATTTATTAGTGTTAATGGAGTCGATCCATCATCTATCTTGCTCGTGTGGTGTGTGTGTGTTGTGTGTGTGTGTGTGTGTGTGTTTGTGTGTGTTGTGTGTGTGTGGTGTGTTTGTGTGTGTTGTGTGTGTGTGTGTGTGTGTGTGTGTGTGTGTGTGTGTGTTTGTTTTTGTGTGGTGTTTGTGTGTGTGTGTGTTTGTGTGTTGGGTGTGTGTGTGTGTGTGAGTGTGTTTGTGTGTGTGTGTGTGTGTGTGGTGTGTGTGTGTGTGTGTGTGTTGTGGTGTGTGTTTTGTGTGGTGTTGGTGTGTGTGTGTGTAGTGTGTGAGTATTCATTTATAAAAACGTTTATTATAATCCCGGTCAGAGCCAAACACCACCTGCGCAATCCATTTTCCAACACAATATGATTTTCACAATGCACACCAAAACCCAATCTTAATGCCCTGTCCATGCAACTATCACAGCATTTTGGTAGGCTTTTTTTTTTTTAATTACATGATATGCAGGTTGTCTTTTAAAGATGCGAAATTAATTATTTATTAACTTTTATTTTATTTACTGTTTATAAGTCGTGGATAACGACCAAGCTCTCATATATTAAAATCGTAGCAGTTTTAGTTGGAACTCTTTAGATCTTTTGCAAGCGTAAAAGATTACACACCCTTTCTAGCTGGCATAATTTGTTAATGCACCATATCTCGTCATGCTGATATTAGTAAGGACGGAACGGCACCGACTTGGGATCAACAATTTGAAAAATACTGTAGAAAGTTACATTGAATTCTTCTTAGTGTTCGAAGTATTTGCTTCTAGCTTTTTTTTTGCTTTTCCAACTGATTCCTCTAAGCTGGCCGTAAAACTGTTTCTTGGGAAATGTAAGCCGTAGATATTTATAGCACAGAAACACGCACTCTTATCTTCTTGTCTCTCCAGTCACCTTCAGTCTAACAAAAAACAGCATTCCCTTCTATCAGTTATTACCCTCCACTGCATCTTCTGCTCAGAAGACCTGATTTTCAAGGCCAAGCCAGACTCATGTTTCACATTTGTCGTCAGACCATGGCTAGAGAGAACAGACATGCTTACCTACCCAGCATTTGCAAACTGCCCTTCATATAGCAAAGTCCATTTCCAAGACAACAGCCCTCACACCTGATGACAAATCAAAACTTATGACCGCCCTATCCACCTCTCACATACCACCTACCCACACATCTTCATCAAAATAATTTATTTTGCGCACTCTACCACCTACTTCAAATGACCTTCCCTCCAGTCCAACTGTCTCGCAAACCCCCTCCTTGTCGCGTATAAACGAGACCAAAGCCTGCGCGACTATCCTGTCGAGCTAATGTGTCCAACCGCTAACCCCCACAAACATGCACACGCAGGACCAGCCCGGCACCCAGCCTTTGTGTGCTCACACACATGCAGGTGTTGCAGTCACATCAACACAGCCACCACTCTGCATTTTCCTCAAGGCCCTTTCACATCAACACAGCCCACTCTGTATTGCCCTAGAAGGCCCCTTTCACTCACACAGCCACACGCTGCTTGGCCCTAAAAGGCCCCTTCACATCAACACAGGCCACCACTACTCTCTGGCATTGCCCTAAGTGTCCCCTTTCACTATCAACACAGCACCACTCCTGCATTTCCCTACTAAAGGACCCTTTCACATCAACACAAATAAGAGCCACCACTTCTGCATTGCCCTAAATGCCCCCTTGTCACCATGCAACACATCACACGCCACCACTCTGTATTGCCCTAAAGCCCTTTCACATCAGCACAGCCCCACTCTGCATTGCCCTAAAGGAGGCCCCTTTTCAATCAGCACAGCCATCACTCGCATTGTTGCCTAAAGGCCCCTTTCACATCCACAGCCATCACTCTGCAGTGCCTAAAGCCCCTTTCACATCAACACAGCCACCATCTGCATTGCCCTAAAGGCCCTTTCACATCAACACAGCTCCACTCTGCATTGCCCTAAAGCCCCTTTCACATCAACACAGCCTCCACTCTGCTTGCCCTAAAGGCCCCTTTCCACATCACACAGCCACCACTCTTGCATTGCCTATGAAGGCCCTTTCACACCAACACAGCCACCACTGTGCATTGGCCCTATTAAGGCCCCTTTAAAATCGACCTCTCTATAACTGCAAACCACAAACATCGTCTATGATGCCATCACGTCTCCCATGTAGCAAAAGTCTACATTTGAGAAACTATACCGCACCTTAGCAGGGAGCGCTGCATATGAAATAGAACAATCCTGGACGCATTAGCTCCAGAGACAACGACGTTTTGCTCTCCATTTTCCGCCTCCCTCCCACAGCTATCGTTGATCTCTCAATCTGTGCACTCTACCAGAACCACAAAAGGCACAACTTTCAAAAAATAACCCGAAAGCTTTCTCGTTATCGCCTGGTACCTTTCCTACGCATGGGGGCATCAATTGCGAACCTTAAGACCCCTTGTTATTTTGCGTGTGTGTGTGCACTAGCGTGTGGTTATTTGGTGTTTGTTGTGTGTGTGTTGTGTGTGTGGGTGTCGTGTGCGTGTGCGTGTGCGTGTGTTGTGTTTGTGGGTGTTGTTGCATTAATGTTTATCCCATTATCCCCGCCCATCCTTTCTCTTTAAATACCCCACACATGCACCAAACTTGATTGCACACTCACCCTTGTTTTCCTACTCATAATCCTTTCCGTTATCGTATGTCTCTCTTGAGAGAGAGAGAGAGAGGAGAGGGATAAGAGAGAGGAGAGAGAGAGAGAGAGAGAGGAGAGCGAGATAGAGACCAGAGAGAGGAGAGAGAGAGAGGAGATAGAAGAGATAGAGAGAGAGAGAGAGAGAGAGAGAGAGAGAGAGACTTTGACAACTTGAAGAACTGCACTGGTTTTTTTATTTGTCATTACCTGAAGGGTTCTAATGACAAGGGGGGTAAATAATTTACGTAAAAAGGCATTTATCGTATTCCTCACGTCTTTTATATATTCTATATCACACACTCTCGGTCCGGTCTCTCGTCTCTCCATCGTATATGTCGTTTCATCTCCCTCTCTCGGGGGGGTGACTTATGTAGAAGTTAGAAAAAACAAATAATAAAAAAACAAAGTTAGGGAACGAAACAATGACTAAAAAAAAAGATCCCAGATACAGTATTAAACCTATTTTGGTGGTTCACTTTCAAAGTAATAACACTAAAGCCCATTTGTACAAGGAAAATATTTCAAATTTAATACCATAGGCAAGGCGAACACAGGACAAACAAAAAACCAGAACAAAAGAAGAAGGTTATGCGATCGATTACAAAGTGAATGAGAAGCACGGTGAAAGAGAAGATACGGCTTCTCCTCGATCGTTGCACACAATAACCCACGATAACATAGTTGGTTAACATATCGTTGCATAATATTTACATGATGTGGATAGAGAGAGAGGTGGGGGGGAAGGGAGAGATAGATAGGAGATAGAGAGAGAGAGCGAGAGAAGAGAGAGAGAGAGATATGAGAGAGAGATACTAACAACCGCACAGCCAAACTTCCTCCCACTCCACACAACTCTGTAGGACTAAAAAAAACACTTTTTTAGTCCTACATTAGTTGTTTTTTTATCCTCTCTCTCTCCTCCTTAAATCATCATTCAAGTTCCTCAACTCTCTCTCTCTCTCTACATCCTCCTCCTCGTCTCTCTCACATCTTCCTCTCTTCTCTCTCTCCTCTCCTTCTACCTGAATATTTGCTCACCGTTTCCCATTACCACAACACCCTCCGCAACCTACACTGACCCGCACCCCTCCTCCCACCCTTGGCCTTATCCCATTTAGTCCCAAGTTCCTGTTTCACTCACTATACTAACCTGTCACACCGATTATAGAATAACAACCAAAAGATTTCGAAACTCCCCAATGTCAGCTCCATCAGGTCAGATCTACCCTTCTTTATGTTGCTCTCTCCGCCACAATGTTCAACACCATCAGGTCAGATCTACCTATTTCTTTATGTCTCTCCCAATGTCACTCCATCAGGTTCAGATCTCTACCTCTTCTTTATTTTCTCCCCAATGTCACTCCATCAGGTCAGATCTCTATCCACCCTCTTCTTTTCCGTTCTTTCCCAATGTCAACTAACTCCATCAGGTCCTATCTACCTCTTCTTTATTGTCTTCTATCCCCAAATGTCAGCTTCCATCAGTCAGATCTACCTCTTCTTCACCTTTCTTTCTTCCCCAATGTCACCTGCGGACCTCCATTCATGTCATATCTTACCTCGTCTTTAGCTTTCTCCCCCAATGTCCCTGTGCTCCAAGCAGGTCAGATCTTACCTCTTCTTTGTCTCCCCAAATGTCACCCGCTCCTCAGGGTCAGATCGACCCTTCTTCACTTTCTCCGCCCCCAATGTCCACCCCCCCTCCATCAGGTCATATCTCATCTTCTTCACTTTCTATTTCTCCCATGTCAACGTTCCATCGTCAGATCTCCTGGTCTTTTTTTTTTCCCCCTTTTTACTGTTTTCTTTTTCTCGTTCTTCCCAATGTTAACTCCATCAGGTCATATCTACCTCTTCTTTTAGTTCTCCCCCATGACACCTCCATCAGGTCAGATCTAAACTCTTCTCATCTTCACTTTCCGCCCCAAAGTCAACTCCATCAGGTCAGACTCTCCTCTTCGTTAACGGGTTTCTCCTCCCCAATGTCCACCTCTATTCGGTCGAATCTACCCTCTTCTTTATTGTATCCCCCAATTCATCTCCAATATGTCAGATCTATCTACCTCTTCTTTAGTGTCTCCCCCCACTGTCACCCTCCATCAGGTCAGATCTACCTTCTTCCTTTGCATTTCTCCCCCAATGTCAACTCCATCAGGTTTCAGATCTACTCTCTTCTGTATTGTCCTCCCTCCCCAATGTCACCCCCGCCATCAGGTCGATTTTTTCATAACCTCTTCTTTATTTGTCTCCCTCCCCAATGGTCCACCTCTCCATCATTTGAGATCTACCTCTTCTTTATTGTCCTTCCCCCATGTCAGACAACCATCGGTCGATCTACCGTCTTTCCTTTTACTTTCTCTCCTCCCTCATGTCAAACATACCATCCATGTCAGATCTACCCTCTTCTTTATTGTCTCCCCAATGTCACCACCGTCCTCACCTCCATCAGGTCAGATCTACCTTTCTTTATTGTCTTCTTCTTCCCCATGTCAACTTCTAACCATCAGGTCCAGATCTACCTCCTCTTACCTTTACTTTTCTTTCCTTCTCACCCCAAGTCACTCCTCAGGTCAGAATCTACCTCTTCTTTATTGTCTCGATCCCCCAATGGTCACCCCCGACCACTCCATCAGGTCAGATCCTACCCCCTATAATAGCCTCTTCTTTATTTTGTCGTCCATGTCAACACACATCAGGTCAGATCTATCTAACCCAACCCACCTTTCTGTAAAAACTTTCCTCCCACTTTTCTTCTTTAACCTCTTCTTTAACCTTTTTTCTTCCCCCCAATCTACTACCTCTCCTCTCTACCCACTACCTCTTCTTTTTTAACTCTTTCGTTACCTCTTCTACTTCTCGTTTCTGCTCTTTCTTTTATGTCCTCTTCTTACTTTTTTCTTTAACTTTTCTACTTTTCTCCCCCCTCCTCTTTCCTTCTTTCTACTTTCTCCCAATGTCACCCTCTTTACTTTTCTCTCATTTCCCTACTTTCCTTACTTTTCTGCTCTTCTTTCTTTCCCTCCCCCCAATGTCCATTCAAACAAAAACACCCCAACAAACCCACCCACGGACAAAAAACACCAACCCCGAATGTCAACCACACCACACCGACCATGGTCAAACCTCTCTTTACTACTTTCTTTCTTTCCCTACCTTTTCCCTCTTTCTCTTTTTCTAAATCATGTCCTTTCTTCTAACACCTTTCTCTTCTTTTCCCCTTTTCTCTCTTCCTTTCTCCCCCTTTCTCTTCTTTTCTTAAACCCTTTCCCAAAACCAACTTCTTCTTACCTCTTGCTTAACTTTCTCTCATTTCGCCTTAAACTTCTCTTTCTTCCGACCTTTCTCCTACTTTTCCCCTCTTCCCCCTTACTTCCTCCTTTCCCTTCTCCTACTTTCTCTCCTTCTTCTTCCCTCCTCAACTTTCCCTTCTCGGTTTTTTCCTTCTCTCCTTCCTTTCCCCTCTTTTCCCTCCCTTTTCTCACTTTCCACTTCTTTTCCCTCTGTTCCTTACTTTCTCTCTCCCTTCCTTTTATCCTTCCTCTTCTTCTCTCTTCTTCTTTTTACTTTCCTCCCATGCACCCTTCTTTTTCTTCCTCCCTTACTTGTACTTTCCTTTTCCTTCTTACTTTCCTTCCCACCTTTTCCATTTTACTACTACACCTTGTTCTTCCACTTCTTTCTTTTAACTTTCTCTTCCCTCCTCCAGCTTTCTTCTCCCCAATGTCAAACCGGGAAACGTCACACCCCCCTCCAGCAGAGGTCAGATCTGTACCTAACCTCGTTCGTTCTACTCTACTTTCTAACCACCCCTAAACTACCCTACCTAAACTCTTATCTAACCTCCTATACCTCCTCTACCAAAAGCTACTACTCTACCACACTCTTCTTTTTTACTTTCCTTCC
>CM065682.1:80245632-80260632 GCA_017654935.2 Phymorhynchus buccinoides
CAGGGAATAACGCCACATATGTTCACAGACCCACTTCCAGTGTCCTGGTAACGGTTACCCCTGCCTCTGTCTTTGTCCTCTTCAACGACATGTTCGACTGTCCGGGTCATGGAACGAGGCCCGCTGTGAGAAGTTCCCTGTCCAGGGTTCCTAACCGGTGTCCGGGTTCCCGTTCGGTCTGCATCCTGACCACGTGTGTGACGGGTTTCCTTCCCGCACTGTAAGCAGCAGGATGATGAACGGTGGTTCTTGTGGTCACGTGTGTCCCTGCCAGAGCTGCACGTGCCAGGTCTGTCTTTTCGCTGCAAGAGAGAATTCAGACGTCTGACGGCTTTCCCCTGAATTGCCTATTTGGATGTAGCAACAGTGGGCTGAAGCCATATCATCTGTGGAACATAAGCCAGTTGATATTTATGCTCTTCAGCGTTTGTGCTTCTCGCTAACATGTCTCTTCCTCTGTTGCCCAACTTGGTCATTTTAGACGTCAGTTACAACAACATTTCCTTACTGACTACATACATTTTGAGCGATGAGAGAATCTGAAGGTGGTTGGTCTTGCTGGCATCCCCTGACGGAACTGTTGAAAGATAACAGATACTCATAACCGCAGACTTCAACTTAACCATTCTGTGCTGCACGTGCTCTCTTCACTGACCCTGCGCAACCTGTCAGAGAGCCGTGCCTGCAAGCGGTGACTGGCAGTTTGCCCACACACAGCTACATACATGGACGTGCAGGATTTGACCTGCACAACCTCCCCCGTCACTGGCTCACACCCTCTCCCTGTTACAAACACCTGTTCGTGCAGACACCCAATGCTATGCTGTGCTCAGAACTTGCCTGCAGCTTCAATCTTTGAAACACTGCCACTGACTCCCCCTTCCTCTCTGCTCTCCTCCTGTCACCGTCTGTTGGGATCAGCCCTCTACGTGTGTTGCTGTCCATCCTGGCCGCTGTGCCTTGCTGGGCAAGTGGAGTCCACTCTTCTTCCTCCTGCGTGGCGATCAGCAGAGTAGGCGTGGCGATCAGCAGAGAGGAGCGGAGATGGTTCTTTTGTGTGGTCCGCTGTCCGGTGTCCCCTGGTTATGGGGTTGTATCTGCTGGCAGTGTGGTGTGGCTGACCATATGTACCGGGGGCAGTAATCTGTGGAGTACAGGGTTGGAGGTACAGTGCCTGGTGTCCCTGTGCAGCTTGCTCTAACCTGTTCTCCTGTGCAGGTGTCTGCCTTGATCCTGTGTGTTCTGACAGTGAGTCACTGCCGTTCACCTGGCCAGGCCACACGTACAGGTGTGGGCCACAAGACAGGTGCTCACCTCCAGCCTCCTGTGTTGGGGGATGGGACTGCTTCTGTCCACCCTGCTTCACGTTTTCTCCTGGACTCTCCATTATCAAACTGGTCTGTGTGTCCCTCTGCCCTTGACCGCCCCCCTGGGTGAAGATGACCACGCGTTACACGCTGTGATCACAGTGAACACGCTGCTGATGGTGCTGGTCATAGCAGGTCAGCTGTACATCCACATCATCATCCAGTCCAACCCCATCGTGTTCCTGGTCAACTCTGATAAATCTCAAAAGCTGGACTCTGCTCGCCGCACCATGCCCATCTCAGTGACCGAAGTCTGTGGCTGGTTTCTGGTGGATGTTCTGGTTCTGCTGATGCCCAGATTAGAACTACGGCCTGCGGAAACCCGCTCTGCTGTGGCAGCCTTTGTCCTGCCATTTGCCATGACCATCACTCCAGTGCTGTATGGATTCAACGTGGCGTTGGAGAAACGCAGACACACCAAGATACAGCGAGTACTGCAACGTCTGGGACATGTTACCAAAGCTGCAGCAGGCAGAGTGAAATAAGTGTACAACTTAGTGCCATCCAAATAGCCAACGGGTTGTGTTTAAACATTATATTTAGCTAAATATTAGCCAGAGATAAGTTAACCAAAAAAGAACATGTAATCCGTTTGGACTGAAAATAAATATTGATATTTTATTATACACGTCTACGTCTATGTCCTATATACAGGTAACACGAAAATGCCTTCACCATGTGGCGCACTCTCCCCCAGATGAGAGAGAGAGAAGAGAGAGAGAGAGATAGAGGGCAGAGAGAGAGGAGACTGGAGAGAGAGAGAGATATAGAAAAAAAAAAAAAAAAGAGAGAGCAGAGATAGAGAGAGATTAGAGAGAGAGAGACAGATACGAGAGAGAAGACAGGCACAGAGAAAGAGACAGGCACAGAGAGAGAAAGACAGATAGACCGAGAAGAGAGGGAGAGAGAGCGAGAGACACAGAGAGATAGAGAGCGACAGAGAGAGAGAGAACAACAGAGACACAGAAAGACAGAGGAGAGACAGAGAGACAAAGAGAGAGAGAGAGAGAGAGCGAGAGAGAGAGAGGAGAGAGAGAAGAGAGAGATAGGAGAGAGCGATAGAGAGAGTAGAGAGAGAGAGAGAGAGCAACCTCACATGTCTGATTTTGTCCTGGAATGGTGGCGGTAGTGACTGTAACCTGCTGTTGTGCTGAAGTGTTTGGGTGGACGTTTACCCAGGTGGAAATGTATCTAGTCACATGTTCCATTGACTGTCTCTGCTGTCTGTTTGTCTGTCTCTCTGTCCTCTCTCTCTCTCTCTCTCTCTCTTTCTCTCCGTCTCTCTTCTCTCTCTCTCTCCTCTCTCACTCTCTCTCTCTCCTTCTCTCTCTCTCTCTCATCTCATTCTCTCTCTCTTCTCTCTCTCTCTCTCCATTTCGGTCTCTCTCTCTCTATCTCTCTTCTCCCACTCTCCTCGCTCTCTCTCTTTTTGACTTATATATCCATCTGTCTGCCAAAACTCTTTCTCTTTCTCTTTCTCTCTCTCTCTCTCTCTCTCTCCCTCTCTCTCTCTCTCTCATCTCCTCTCCACATATCGTCCGATCTCTCGTTCTGTCGCAATGTCAAGCTAGTGTGTTAATCGGTCTGTGTGTGCCTCTGTGCACTCTGTGTGTGTCAGATCCTGTGTGTGTGCATGTGTGTGTGTGTGTGTGTGTGTGTGTGTGTGTGTGTGTGCGTGTGTGGCGTGCGTGTGTGGTGCGTGTGTGTTTGCGTGTGCGTGCATGAGCTTGCGAACGCGAGTGCGTGTGAAAGTGTGAACACGTGTGCATATATGTGTGTTACATTCCATCGCATTGCATTGCTTTATAATGTGCTTTAATGCTTTTGCTGTCCACCAAGGTTGGTTGAATGGTTCATTGAAACTTAAAGATGAGCGATACCCTATGCTTAGCCCTTTCACCGCCAGCCATATTTCAGCCAAACATTTCCATTAAATTTACCTGGGTAGAGAACAAAATCCATCTGGAGGTATTGGGGATTCTTCTGTGACATATATAAATAAGGTCTATCCTTACTTCCCAAAACTAAGACAATAGGGTCTTTGGATAATAGACCCCCAATTTGATGCCTTTGTAGTGACATAGGTGTTAAATCACTGTGGTGCTAAAATGCGACTTTGGCGGTGAAAGGGTTAATGGTGTGTACGCCTATGATCTTTAAAAGAAAAAGAAGCATTGTGTCATACTTCGAGGGTAACATCACAGAAGAAACACTTTAAGTCAACTCCATGGCAACGAAAAACACAGCAAGGGCGTGTACGCATTTTCTTCTTCTTTCTTTGTCGGCGTCCCCAGGCCCATATGGCCATAATGGCAAGTAACATAGTGTCCAGTTTTCAGTTCTCATCTGGTCTCCCCGCTGTGTACAGCCGTACATTCCGATTTCGGAGGAGCTCAAAGGAGAAAACATTGTTTGGAAGATTTTTTGCTTTAAAAAAAGGGCAGGAGAATGGGCCAATAAGTCAGATAGATAGTAGATGACAGAAAAAGCAAAGGAAAAAAGGCAGAGTCAAAGACAGTAGCAGATTAGAGGATTTTTAAGTTACAGCACAGAACTTCCAGAAGGTGGGGGAACTATTTTTACGAAAGAGCCCCGGTATCCCACAAATCTTCCTGACTGAAACTCATCTGCAATCCAGGAAAGCAAAAATTCTGGAAGTAAGAAACATGGAGGAGTGTGCACATTACACGGGAAACCCATCTGGAATAACATCTGGCCTCTCTGCTATCTGGCAGTCGTGGTTCTATCGAGATAGCCACACCCCATTCGCGACTAGCATGACAGAATAGAATATATATTTAGGTTCATTATTGATCGTTAGTTTCCTCGTCCCAAAATTCGGGTTGCTCCCACCTGGAGAGCGCGTCGCAGCCAGAGGCGCGCCCACCCAATTTTTGGGCTCACGTCGTTTTTTTAAAACAAAGTGAGTCTATAGTATCGTACATGTTCGGTTTGTGTGTCTGTGTCTGGTGTGTGTGTGTGTGTGTGTGTTGCGTCCGTGGCCCCGACCTTTAACCTTAACTCAAACCTTAACGTTTTCATTTTCTCTAAACATATAAGGCGTTAGAGGGTTAAAGTTAGCAGGATACTTGATTTTGACGTGAGCCTTCAAGTCACGACGATCAAAGCAGTCAGATACATTGATAAAGAACAAAATAAAGATAATCATTTGTTGCAGAGATTACTGTTGTGCAACCTTTAACCTTGACTCAGTCACACTCTTCAAACTAAAGAAGACTCTCACTCTCCACTGAAAATTTAACGTTGTCGTTTTCTCAAAACAACATAAGATGTTAGAGGGTTTTAAAGTTAAAGTTCGCAGGATACTTGATTTTGACGTGAGCCTTCAAGTCATGACGATCAAAGCAGTCAGATACATCGTTAAGGAACAAAAGAAAGAAAATCATTTGTTGCAGAGATTACTGTTGTGTTGTACCGAGTAGGAGATACTGGAAAGAAGACTCCATTAGATATACAAAAACGCTCTTTAAAAAGAAACACAAGACTTCAGGTGTGTACAAATAGGTACATTTTAACGTCGTTAACTTATATTTTCTGTAACAAATGGATGTACCGAGTGTGTGCGTTGACGGCCCGGTTGTTTCGTTTTATTTGCGCGTTTGAGTTTGACAACGGTTGTTCGTGTTCATTCGCACATCATCTCTGCGCATGCAATACTTAGCCTACCGCACTTCCGGCAGCAAGGCCTAGGCCTAGAGAATAAGAGACATCACGCCTTACCTCATAATCAAGACGACGTACTTAACATTTAGCCCACATTCATTTCAGTCTTGAAAAAAAATATACGGAAAATCCAGGGTTCGTCGATTTCACTGCCTTCGACGTACGAATCCTTTGTTAGGCCTAGACGATTGATCACCATGTGCAAAGACTGTACAGGGGAAGATAAACAGCTGGCTGTAACCTTGACCTTTGCTTTGTGGCAGAGGGGGGGGGGGGATTAACGAAACGAAAATAAAATATTAGGACTAATATAAAATATCTTACAGAAATGTAGATGATGTGGAACAAGTTTTCATCGCATGAACAATCAGTTTAAAACAGTAACAGATCAGGAGTATGGCCTTACGAATTACGCAACTTCAATTATTAATTTTCTAAGAGTAAGAGGCTTAGACCTACAGGCAAAGACTGTAGGCCTACTACAGGTGTCCGTAGACCCCCCTTACCCCGGCAGGGGGGGGGGGGGGGGGGGGATTGGTCACTATGTTTTTCTGAAAGCTTGGTCAATATGCTTTTCAATTTTACTTGTTTGCCAAAAATAAAAATAGGGCTCCACTATGTTACATGCGCATATATAAACGTACATATAATTAAATTTTAAAGAAAGGGGTAGGGGTAATTTAATGCATAGAAATAATTTAATTTACACAATAAAATAAAAATTAATTATGTTTTCAGATGCACAAGTGTCTACATAACAGTATTCTCTCTATACAGGCATGGGAATTGTCATGGGAATTCCCATGCCTGCTATAGTAATAAAAATCAGACGTGAACCTTGAAGGCTTTGCCTCTTGTTGCATAATATTTTGGTGTTATTGATGACGAAGGAAAGGGGTGTGTGTACATTTTGACCAAAATGACAACTTTTTCGTTGCCACTGGGTTTAACGTGTGCTAAGTGCATGGGCACACGGGACCCCGGTTTGTCGTCTCATCTGCAAGACTCGGGGTTTGGGGTTCTTGATGTGCTGATGTGTGTATGCATGGTGTGTGTGTGTATGCACACGAGCACATCAATGACAGACTGTTGTAAACTTACAAAAAAAGCATTTTACAAATACATTTGAACATCAATTCTCTTCACCCAGTCCGCCCCGCATGCTCCTGACTTTTATCTCAACACACACACACACACACACACACACACAACACACACACACACACACACACACACACGCGCGCGCGCGCGCGCGCGCGCGCGCATGCATGTGCGCACACACACACACACACCATAATGTGCTAAACAAATCAGGCCGATACAAAATATGAATTGTTGAAAATGTTATTTTTGTCGACAAAAATATTTATGATTTTCAATGCCTAAATAAAACTTGTGAACACTCTTACATTACACACCTCCACCAAAACCTGAGGGAGACAATAACATTAGGGCTTTTATTCTTTGGATAGTTGCAACTGCAATAAAATTATATGACATATTAAAAATGTCTGGTGCATCTAACAAAAGTTTGCATTTCTAAAAGAAAATAATAATAATGATAATAACTGTAACATTTATAGAACGCCCTTTCTCTCTTGAGCTCAGGGCGCTTCACAAATTATTTAAATGAATAAATAGATCATAAATATTTAAAATAATAAACTACTAAAATACTAACCATCACAAATACGCACACAGCCACAACACGCGCACACCCACACACAAAAACATTCGCGCGCGCACTCTCACACACAATGTGGGGAACATAGTTTTAAGGCAGGAAACAAGACAAGGAAGAAATCAGAGGATAGAAGAATCCTCTGAAGTCGGAGTGTGGCTGCTCACATGCAAAATAAAAACCGTTTGCTTCACAAATGACGTTCTTTCGATGAATGTTTCGTTGTGCATTGATAGTGTAGATAATCCACGATGGCTGCACCCTGCAGCTAATATGACAACTGTCTGTCCCTGCAAACATGTCCGCGCCCAGGTAAACATGGCGGCGCCGTAGTAAGCTGCCATTTCTAGTGAAGGATGGCGGCTGTAGGATCGTACAGGTAAGCAATTCTGTTTCTAACAGAATTATGTTTAAAAAACGGCGCTGAGTTTTGTTCAAACAAATGCGAACAAAGGAGTCTACTAACAAAAGGGAATCTTTCAACAAATGTTTGTCAGGCAAATCACCTAGTCTTTAAGAACGTTGTGCATTGGGCAAGTGGTCTGTTCAGTAATAACTCTCGAAGAGTTGCACTAAGCCAGTGCTTTCCAATGGCAGAGTGTTGCACTAAGCCAGTGCTTTTCAATGGAACTTTTGTACTGGTTTTTTTCCCTGTCTTATGCTTTCGGCCGTACAGTGGCGTTGCTCCCACGCTGTTCATTTAAAGTTCCAACTCGCAACCACAACCTGGTTTGTCATGTCGCGAAAACCCAAATCAGTAGTCCAAGGGAATCGAATCTATGTTAGGCCGTCAGGAGGCAACCACCAGAGGAGACACTGCACTGCTGTTGGGTCACCTCGGTGGAGTTTAGTGGAGCCTGCTCTGAGCTAATATAATGCAGGACACCACCTATTAAGCCCCATACTGACTCGTGACTGCCAGTTTTCCTCATTGTCCTGCGCTGATTTGTTTCGACAAAACACAATGCCTAGAATGTTTCTACAAGTTCAAATGCACAATCTTGTAAGGGCTAAGCAGTACAAGGACTTGAGTCTCTGCTAGAAGAAACTTTGCGTGTATAAACAGGAGCATGTTTGTCCAATACTGACTGAAGGGCACTATCATACTGGGCGGCAGTACATGAACTAGATGTGTACTTACATAATTCTACTTCAATATCTTTTCCGAAAACAGTTATGTCGATTGCGCGGATATGTCTGACGCTGCGGTACACGTGTTTGTGGACAGGGAGCTCTATGTCAAACAAACTCACAACACAAACATGGTCAGACTCGAGTTAATGATTGACCTCTGAGGATCAGTGAACTCCATCACTGGGCCTTTCAATCACCAAGTCCAGAGTGTGGTCATGTTTGTGAGTGGGTCCGGACACAGATTGATGAAGATTGTACATGTCTAACACTTCTAAAAACTTAACAGAGCTACGATCAGTGGGAGAGTCAACATACAAATTAAAATCCCCTAACAGACACAGGTTTCCATGAAGCGTATTACAATGATCAAGCAGACAAGGGAATTGGTCAAAAAACAAAGTTTCAGTCAGCTTATTCACAGACGTGGGCCAAGGACGATACACACACACACAATTTAACACACTATGCTGTGAGGTCAGTGAGACTTGATAACAGCGATACCGCCACCACGACGAGAGGGGCGTGACAGAGACTTGATGGCATAACCCTCAGGGGTCAAATCTGCACAAACGGCTTCATCCCCCTGTGGTTTGAGCCATGTCTCTACCACAAACAGGAGGTCAATGTCATTGTCGGTGATGAAGGAAGTGATGCCAGCTCTTTTCTGTCTACAATTTTGGGCCAACAGATTGGGCGTTGAAAGAGGCGACTGTAAGATTAGTGTTCTTGCGAACAGAGGAGGAAAAAGGAATTTGAATCAAGTTGTTCGTGTTAGCAGCCGAACGCTTGGTTGTAGCAGTTGTACTGTCGCTAAGCCTATTACTAGCGTTGTCTGGAAGACGGGAACACAGGGAAGACACGCCGTGTCGCTTCTCGGAGGATTTACTGCTGTCAGCTGGCGGGGATTGAGTAGTGGCAGGGTCAGGCCTGTTGCCACACACAATGCTGATTTTCTTCTGCTTTCGACGTCTGCCACGATGTGTACGAACGCGGGGAAGGTGTTAACCGATTCCTGCCCCTCTAATAGCATCCACTATAGAGGGGTCCAGTGTTGATGGGGCCACAGATAAAAGATGTATCCTGGAGTAAGAGATGGGGGCGGAAGGAACAGGGAGGGAGGGGTGGTGGTGGGTAGTGGAGATGGAGGGTACGAATCCCTCTTCTGAAGAAAGAGACGCTGTAGCGAGGGATGGCGGTAGGCGGTAGGAATGGAAGAAATGGAATCCAGATGTGGGGAAAAGTGGGGTTGGAGAAATGGCGTTTCTTGACCGGCGAGAATACTAGAAAACTGTGCCAAAAAAGAAATCCAAATAATCAGTAGATCTGGTGGCAGAATGGCACAAAACACACACCAATACATGCTCCACTCCATCATGCTGCACTCGTACAACTTTCACCACACTGCACAGTCAAACAACACTATCACAAAAAATGAGAGAGAGAGTGACAATGCTGCCTGCAAGGCGTGACCTCTTCTTCTTCATATATGTTATTGTTCTTAGATCTGTTTGATCATTTAGGAAAAAAAGTGGTATTGTCTGCCATTTGTTTTCTTTTGATGTTGTCTTGGTTGCAGTGATGCCTAATTGGTACTTTTATTCCAGTAATTGCGCTATTCCTGACTTTACAGGCCAATATTTCCACACCTACAATAAAGGCCAGGGGTGAAAAAGTCAAAGTCAAAAATACTTTATTATCACGTTAGGTGAAATTACATCGTGGTCTTGTAGAAGCACAATACAATCAAAGAAACACATTTGCATGCATGAAAAATGAAAACAAAACTAAGGAAAATTGAATGACAAATCATGCTTTGCAAAAACATTTGAACATAGTTAGGGTCGATAGAAGCGACTATCAAAACATTAAGAACTGCCATCTTTCCCACCATTTCTATTATCGCATTCATTTTTTTACCCCCACCCTACCCCAAACCCACACCCTCTCCAAGTCACCCCAAGCTTTCACATATTTTTGGTCCCTTCCCGTTCCCAACATTTCATGCGCCCCCCTCTCTCTCTCTCTCTCTCTCTCTCTCTCTCTCTCTCTCTCTCTCTCTCTCTCTCTCTCTCTCTCGTACTCTCTCTCTCTCTCTCTCTCTGTACACATATACACACAGACATAGAGACATACGAACAGACAGACGCACACACGCACGCACGTACGAAAACACGGGCACCCCTGATGAATACCACAGTTAACATTAATTGCTCAGACAACCACCCACCATGGTTGATACAACTTATGTTATTATTCATCAGTACCGATGCTATTTACGTAATGATAAAAATATTTCCGCCCCAGCGATAGGGCAGCTAAAGACAAGATCGTCATCGTAAGCATCTTAAAATGTTCAAACCATTGTTCAACAGTTGTCTGCTTGTTGATATGTTTCCTTTTAGGTATTATTTTATGAACAGAGACCCAGAACTCCTTTTGATTATTTATAGAATCCATCAGATTTTCAACAATTCTCTTGTTATGTTCTTTCTTTTTATATTTAAGGAGATTTTTATACTCTCGTCTTGCCTGACAGAAGTTAAACCTATCCTGTTCATCTAAAGTACGACGAAATTTCTTCAAAAGCTTACGCACACGTTTCCTTCCATTCCTACATTCACAGTCAAACCAATCTTGCGCCATCTTTCTCCCATTTACACAAATTATTTTCTTCATACAATCTGCCGCTTCTTTCAGAGCTTCATTAAACATATTAATAGCCTCATTAACATTCACATCAACAGCCTGAACTGCTGCTTCTAATTTCATTTTAACTGATTCGGAATTCAATGTAGTTTTAAATACAAGTGCGGATCAGAGTTCCAAGTAAACTTATCAATATACACCTTTTCACTATAATCGCAAATAACATGATTATCAGGAAAATTAACAGACAAAACAACATGCATGTGGTAACTTTCCGTGCGATCACAAACATACAAAATACAATCATCACTAACAGTAGCAAACAAATCACTCGACATCAGAAAATAGTCAATCACACTGCAGCCAAAATCACATATGTACGTGTAGCGTCCCAGAGAGAGAGAGAGAGAGAGAGAGAGAGAGAGAGAGAGAGAGAGAGAGAGAGAGAGAGAGAGAGAGAGAGAGAGAGAGAGAGAGAGAGAGAGAGAATGCGAATGCGAATGTGAATGATTTATTCAAATAGGCCAAGGCCCCTTATGAAGGGGTAAGTGAACAAACAAAGATCAACAGCCATAATAAACTTAGTAATCCATCAAATAATAATAAAAAATAATACAAATCATCATCAATAATCTAGTAATACATGATACTAATGTCGCTACATATAACAATTGCTTCAGTCAGATGGCAATTAACATCCAGTAAGAACATGGCAGAAGAAGGACTATGAAATAGCAATGTCTCTAAATTTGAAAGCTTTATACATAAAAAGGGCCAGATTCCGAATATCACTTTCTTTCTTTGAAGCTAACAACAATGTTAATTTAAACGCACATGGATTACGAATATATTTGTGTGTGTGTGAGAGAGAGAGAGAGAGAGAGAGAGAGAGAGAGAGAGAGAGAGAGGAGAGAGAAGAGAGAGAGAGAGAGAGAGAGAGAGAGAGAGAGAGAGAGAGAGAGAGAGAGAGTGAGAGAGAGAGAGAGACCACCCCCTCACATGGATGCTTTGTCCGTGAATGGTGGCGCCAGTGTCTGTAAACTGCTGTTGTGCTGAAGTGTTTGGGTGGACGTTTACCCAGGTGGAAGTGTATCTAGTCACATGTGACATTGGCTATCTCTGTCTGTCTGTCAGTTTGTCTGTCCGTTAGTCTGTCTGTCTGTCTGTCCGTCTCTTTGACTATATCTGCATCTGTTTGCCAAGCTCATTCTCTTCATTCAGGCTGTGTGTTTTGTGTGTGCGCTCGCTCGTGTGTGTGTGTGTGTCTGTCTGTGTGTGTGTGTGTGTGTGTGTGTGTGTGTGTGTGTGTGTGTGTGTGTGTGTGTGTGCGTGTGCGTGCGTGTGTGTGTGTGTGTGTGTTCCGAAATGTCAAGGAAATGGAAGACATTTTCAGAACACGGGTTTTTGCCCTCCTGTTCTTTAAACTCCGGTTATTTTCCATTTTTGTGTGTGTTTTTTGTTTGTTTTCTTTTAACTAGATTATTATTGGACGCATTGTTGTATTGTTCTTGCTTGCTTTGTTTGCAAAGACATTGTATTGAAATGTTTTGTAATGATATTTTCAATGTGGAAACGAAAATATTTGTTTTTTAAAACCCAGCTAGAATCTGTTTAGCTTACGAGTATTTTTTTAATTTTATTTAGCTGAAATGACAACAACCACAATAGCCAGTCACTCACTCACCCAAATAATAACCATAACAATTATCTAAGACAACAATTGCAACAACAACAACAACATCAACATCCATAGCAACAACTGCAATGTCACAATCCAAAAGAGAGACAAGGAAAGTGAGGAGTGTGGTCGATGCATTTACCCAAAGAATCAGTCTTCCAAATAAAAACAGAGGCGTGAAATAACGAACAGGATTATATAATCTTTGAATAAAAATCAAATAGTGTGCACATATAAATAAATATGATTATGAAATCAAAATGAAATAAATGATTAGTCAAACTAAAAGAATAATGAAACTAAAATAATAATGACCCTACCAGAAAGGAACTCACATTCACAAACACACACAGCATGCCTGCCGGTCCCTACACACACACACTCTAACAATAGTCTCAACCAACTTATTAGCCATTCTCCCGCCAAAATCTGTAATCCAATCAAACAACACGAAAATATCTCTACCGAACCACAAGCGCACGCACACACGCTCAAAGACATGGCTACACCTATACTATGCCACAAACTAAAAAGTCTATTTTGTGACATTACCCCCCTTTTGAAAGACCTAACTTAACAACACTAACACAATACAATAATATCCATTTTCCAATTATCAACATGTAATCATTAAACAAATAAATCAGTGCAAATACAGCCCAAAAGGAGGATAACAACAAACCGTTTTTGAACAGTGAACACACAAAGACTTTACCTAAGTCAGCCCGAACTTTTGGCATTAACAAATTGACACAAGTGTATGTACAACACATATTGGTACCAAAACATACACAGTAACACATCAATACTGAAACACACCTGACCAGACAGGTACAGACAGCCAACTTATAAACAGAAGGGACACATTTACAGCCAACAATACACATGACCAGCTCGTTTGTTTCATCCACACAGTACCTGCAAACAAACAAAATAACAGTACAAAACACTAAACGTGTGCATTCCATACCAGGCTCATGCTATTAACAGAGATTTAAAGTACGATCTGTAGGACACCATAAATCTCTCAGCCTAGTTATTGAACAGCGACTAAAACACCAACCCTTTGGTTGTGTATAAAACCAATAACATAGACCATGCACACCCCAGCTGACTACTCCCCAGCAGTCGACTGTCAAAGACACGAACATACAGCAACATAGAGCAGGAACACCTGTGGACAAGAAACACAAACAACCCGACCAGACATTCAACATTTATATCAACAACACACAACAAGAAAACAAACAACACAACACGAAACAAACAACACGAACAAATGTGCATACAACAACAGGCCTATGCTAGTAACAAGGTTTAAAGTCCTATGTGTAGGACACCATTTACCTCCAGCTGTGTACTACCACACAGCTAAAACACCAACCCTGTCCAGGTTGTGCAACAGCAAACAACAGTATAGCCTATGCACATTTCAGCTGGCTAGTCGCAAGCCAACTAATACGAGACCCTGAGAATCACTCATGGTACAACCAACATCAGTCACGACCATCGGCTATAACATCAGCCATCCCAGGTATCCACATACCTGTAACCCAAAGGCCAGGTGCTACCTGCACCTGTAAGAAAAACTCAGGTACTGAGTACCTGTACTGCGATGTATACCGCACCTCAGCCCATGGAGATCCAAACTCCATGACAGCAGCTTACTGTTGACCTGACCTGAGCCACAGCACGGGCTCACTCTGAATAACAATCATTATAATACAGATTCTGCTTTATATACTCACAACAATCTGCTTGCATAACAAAGAACGACCTCATACTAAAGCAATAGACACATTTATTCACACAAACAAGTCTCCCAATTTTCACACTCTGTCTCACACAGAGTTTGTCCATTTAACTTTCTCAGACTAAACCATGAGTCTTTTCTGTAGTCTCTATTCAGAACCCTAAGAAAGAATGGTATTCAAAGTCTCTTGTTGTTATTTTATAACAGTCCATATAGGTTAACACAACGGGAATGTCATCTGCATTCTGGTTCATCGCAGCATCAAGTGTCTCGAAAATGGGAATGAACAATATCCACAAGACTATGTGCTTAGCCTTGACACAGCCAGTCTGGCACACAGGCGAGCGTCCTTCTGTTTATCAGAGTCACAAGAAGTCGGGGCCTAAGAATCCTTGTCTCTAAGAGGCGCAATTATGTCAGCAGTCTTTAATTAAACTATTCCTTTAACTGTCGCTTTTCTCTATTTCTGTTTCCTAAAAAACAATTAAGAAAAGAAAAAAAAATTCTTTACCTATATCTATCTTCAAAACTAATTCAAACACTAACCTATACTAAAGCAAACTGTCTTTTAAAAAAATTCCAACATATAAATAAATAGCAAATAATTTCATTAATTACCAGCAACCATAAATATAAATAACAATATAATTAACAGCCAATAAACTACACCAACCACAACACATATGCTATTATCACATAAGCCTATATAAAAGTCTTCAATACAAAATAAAAACACCATGCAAATGTCCAAATAAGGATTGTTTCCTTTCATCAGTCAATATTCATTTTAATATCTTCTTCTTCTTTTTTTAAACTCCAATTTATTTATCACCAAGAAAACTGTCCTTTCACCCAGTTGTAGCATCCAAGGTCACAGACTTAAAAATCGGATACTCCTAAAAACAAAAAAAACATACACGTGATGACTGGTCCAGATTCTAGACAGGAGTGAGGGGGGATGGGGTTAGGAGACGGGTGAAGGTGGTCAAAACGGTGGCCGACAATGGAGGCACACGTGCACCTGCCGTTTGTTAGGGGTGGTGGTGGGGTGGCAGGA
>CM065682.1:80265632-80288029 GCA_017654935.2 Phymorhynchus buccinoides
TTGATTAGAAATGTTATCCTGTCAGTTACGTTTTGAAGGAAAAGTTTTAATTATACCAGCATGCCTGATCCCATTTTGGTCAAATTTCGTATTTTGCGTTAACATACCACGTTTGTTCATGTGGTAAAATTGAATCCACTGTTATATGAATATGCATCCATTCGGATATGGGTATAAATAAAGTGCCTAAAGTGGACTTCTGAATGAGGTAAGAGCACATACTATCTGGTCACACAATGGGCTGCATTGCACGGGAAGAGCAAATATTGTTGCCACACCCCAGGGCATTGGCGTCATTATTTTATTGTTTATGTTACCGCTGTTGATTTTTTTTCTCTTTTCATTGTTATTTATTCTTGGCTTCCATTTCAGTGTTGTCTAAAAACTAACATTGGAGTTTACAGTTCACTTTCACGTCACCTATTCTCGTAATTTATTCGCTTGCTTAGTTGAACAAAAGGTCGAATGAAATGACGTAGGGTTAACATGCTATAACATGATTTTCAAGAACTTTAAACCTTACGTTTTAAATTCTCCAGGTCACAGATGAGAGAGAGAGAGAGAGAGAGGAGAGAGAGAGAAAGAAAGACAGACAGACAGTTCAGAACAGCGCAGAGAGAGAGAGATGGGAGAGAGAGAATATACATTACACATTTACAGAATATACGTACACATTTACATATGAAAATGGAAAATACACGTGCAAAATATGGCAAGGTCCATGTTTTTAAATATATTGATAAGAATAAAGCGAGCGTGCGCGCGAGCAGCAGTGCCCAATGTGCGTGTGAGTGAGAAAGAGAGAGAGAGAGAGAGAGAGTGAGAGAGAGGGGCAGAGAGAGAGAGAGAGAGAGAGGACAGACAGGACAGACTCAGACAAGACAGACAGACAGAGACGACGAGAGGAGAGAGAGTGAGGGAGCAGAGAGAATATACATACACATTTACATAATGAATATAAATTACAAGTGCAAATATGGCAAGGTCATGTTTATATAATTGATAAGAAAAAGCGAAGCGCGCGCACGCGCGCGCATGTGTGTGTGTGTGTGTTGTGTGTGTGGTGTTGTGTGAGAGAGAGAGAAGAGAGAGAGAGAGGAGGAGAGAGAGAGAGAGAGACATGAGAGACAGACAAACAAACAGCGAGAGGGAGAACGAAGAGAGAGAGAGAGACAGACATAAACAGAGAGAGAGAGAGAGAGGGGGAGCAGAGAGAGAGAGAGCAGAGAGAGAGAGAAGAGAGAGAGAGAGAGAGCATTTGTGGTTGTGTGTGTGTGCGCGTAATCGCATTTCAATCAGTTCAATCACCTCTTTCTTTTCTTCCGGACAAATAGCTCCAAGTGTGTGACTTGCCCTTTTACTTCGGGTTCCGTGATCGTAGTGTAATTTATCAGCCATACTTTTGCCACCTCACTAAACAAGCAAGGGAAAAACCACGCCAGACAACTAGAAGCAGCTACTCTTGGGTTATAAACACCCAATCTGCGTTGAGATTCAGTGTTGTTCTTTTTTTTTTTAAAAAAAAAAAAAAGAAAAAAAAAAAATGCGCTATTCTTTTTAAAAAAAAAAGAAATACTTACTTTCAGTTTTGCAGCTAAAAGAAACGGTTCACAAGTCAACTCAAAAACCAGTTTTTTTCGAACCGCACAAATTTAATGGCAACCGATTTTTTCGGTTCAAGATAAAGCCGGGTTTTCCCACCTCTAATTACTAGCGTTTGCCCTTACCGTGATCGATATGTGCATTTGCTGATTCGTGACATAAATGTTTTTGCTAACAAAAATTACAATGCAGGTATCTTTCAAGGTTTCGATGAATATATTATTAATAATAATAATAATAATACATAGTATTTTTGTAGCGCCTTTCTTTAGAATTAAACTGTATGCCTGGTTTTGAAAGGTGTTCTTTAACATTTTCATTAATTTATTCTGTGATTTATGACAATTTTTCAGATCTAATCAGTGTTTTCAACATACTGAACAAAACAATGCAGATAGTAACTTAATACTGATCAGGAATAAGTTTATGATTTCATTCTAACAATGTATTGAAATTGGAGAACCATAAAGTATTGCCAAAACTGTTTCAAAAGTAAATTACATAACGTTTCGCTTATTTTGCACTTATAAGGCTAATAAATGAGCAATATGAATGCAGGCATAGGTGTTTTCTCAGCCATTATCTCCTCACAGTTTGTCGAAACTTCATTTTGTGTAGCAAACTAGCTCCCCCCAAGAAATACTAGGCTAATACTTCACAATCCCTTACTATGGTGTGAGAAGGGTCAGGTGTCAGTTAAATTAAAATGCAGAGCAATTGACTATCTAAGGCAAGTGATAATGATTGGACCTGGTAAAAAGAGAGCAAACAATCAAGAATATCTTTTTAATCAGTACTTTGCAGAGATATGAAAACAAACAGGGGACTTGTAACGTGTTTGCAAAAACATTTCAAAATCTGCCCAGGAAGACTGAGCTGTTTACGATTGCTTCTACAGGCTGGAGTTTCCCTGCATACAATTATACATAGATGAAGAAAACAATTTTTCGTAGTAGCGCTATTGAGGCCCTGAAATAATTGAGACACAGCTTGCACAACAAACACACATTTATTTGTGAGGATATGCCAAGGTAAATTAATAAGAGTGCAACCACCAGAGGAGACACTGGCACGGTTGCTGAGCAACTGTGGAGTTTAGTGGAGCCTGTTCTGAGCTAAATAAGCAGGACACCACCATTAAGCCCCATACGACTCGTGACTGCCAGTGTCACCTGTGCTGCGCTGATTTGTTCGACAAAAACACAATGCCTAGAATTTTTAACTTTATCTACCAAGTTCAATGCACAATTCTTGTAAGGGATGGGCAGTACCGATTATGTCTTAATATTTTAGTTTTTTGCATGTTTAACAGTAACCCACTAAACTTTCCAAATTGTGTAACCATATCTGTCATTATTCTTCCCTGGTTCAGTCATGCGCCGTGGGTGAAGCCTTGAGCTGTACTCACGATCGTGTGCACTGAACCGCCAATGCCCTCTCAGCAGACGACGCTGACGAAGGGATCGTGACACCCCTAAAGCTCTGTCTCTCTCCGTCTCTCTCTTTTCTCTCTCTCTCTCTCCTCTCTTTCCTCTTTCTCCCCCCCCCCCTCTCTCTCATCTCCCTCTCCCCCCTCCTTCTCTCTCCCCCCTCCCCTCTCTCTCTCTCTTCTCTCTCTCTTCTCTCTCTCTCTATCTCTCTCCTCTCTCTCTCTCTCTCTCTCTCTCTCTCTCTCTCATCCTCTCGCTCGATGCATAGGTAGGTTGCCTTTCATATTCGTCATGCTCGGGTTTCTCTCTCTCCCCTCGTCCTCGCTGAATATCTTATGTCGATGAGTCTGGTGAGATAAGGCTTTCGCGCGTGTGTCGTGCGCTAGTTCACGTGTGGGGGTTGGGGGGAGGGGGGGTAGAGGTATTCTGGTTTAGGCCTATTCAGAAGTTAAGGCATTTTCTTCTGAGATTAAGTTCTTTTTCTAGTAAAAGTGTAGGTTGAAATCTATCTCCATACCTATATTTATTTATGCACATTTTTGCCACTATTATTACAAAATTAATAATTGTTTTGTCCCTATTAGACACACTGTTGTCGCTGAAACCTAGGAGGGTGACTGGCATTGTTATTCTGATTGAGTTTCCTGTTCTGGACTGAATTTGTTTTTCTACCAGCTCCCAGATGGGGTTTATCTTAGGGCAGTGGAAGAAGAAGTGTTCGATAAAGTCTATTATTTTCATCTGTCTGGCAAACGTTACATTTGTTCGAGTTAGTCAGGCCCAATTTATTGAGAAGAATGTTTGTTGGGTAAATGTGTAGAATTTTCCATTGCAGTACTCAGTCTAGTTTCTTTGGTGCTGTCAAAGGTGGCAGTCCAATGATGTTTCGCTATCTCTATCCCCAATTTCCTCTTCCAAAAGTTGATTGCGCAGGGTTGTGAATCTGTTGCTAAAATCTTTCGGAAATCCTTGCATTTCAGTTTGGAGCGTGCGACCGATTAATGTAATGGTGAGAGGGTTAACATCGGTTTTTTCATACAGTCGAAGCCTGTTTCTCGTTTCTGCTGAACGGAAAGCACATATAATGGCATTGTATTCTAAAATCCTGTGAGCAGCTCTTCCTACTTTTTCTTGAATTTGATCGAATGACAAAAGCTGACCTGTCTCGTCGATAATGTCCTGAATAGTGTACATCTTATTATTAATCCAGTCTTTCATAATCAGACACTGGCCTAGATATGGAAAGTTTTGGCTATGCCACAAAGCTGAATTTAGATAGAGGTTCTGGTCGTCGTAGAGGTTTTGCTTTGCTTTGTGTCGTACAGTTGCCCAAGATTGCAGAACCTGCTGCCAAAAGGGACCTCGTTGTTTCAAAACATGACTAGAAGTTTGTACTGAGTATATCCAAGTCTTTTAAAAAAAAAAAAAAAAAAAAAAAGATTTTTTGTAGAATATAGGCTGGGTATAGTTTCCAGCCACTGGCCGAGTTTTCATTGAGCAGTTTTGGGATCCATGTCAGTAATAGGGCTTCTTGGAGCTCTTTTATGTCTATCATGCCAAGTCCGCCATTTTGGGTTTGTTGGGTAACTACACTTCTTTTTTACTTTTTCAAAGGCCTTTTTATTGTTGTATTTCTTTCTTCCATATAAATTTGAGCAGGTCTTTATTAATTTCTTTCAATATGTGTTCTGGAATATCAACTGATTGCATAACATACGTAAACTGGGAAATGAGTAGTGATTTAACAACAAGAATTTTCCCGTAAATACTCAAATTTCTCCGTGACCATTGTTATATTTTTCTTCTCATACTGACTATTTTGGTGGACCAGTTATTGTCGATGTTACCTGCTCTCATATCACTTCTAAAGTGTGTTCCCATGATTTTCAGTAGCTTTACCCATTTTAAACCAAAGTACTTGTTTTCATTGTGTTTTTCTCTTCCAAGCCACATAGCTTCTGTGTTTTGTTCATTTATTTGCAGTCCTGAAGTCCTGTCAAAGCTTTGGAAGACTTTGAGAGCAGCTGCTAGATCTTTATCTTTTAGGAGTAGAGTAGTGTTATCAGCAAACTGTTGGATTTTTATTACTTTTGGCCTTTCATTGTCGTTACTTATAGAAGGAATAGTAATGCCTTTTATTTCTGGACTGTCTCTAATTTTTATGGCACATATTTCTGCAGCTAAAATGAATAACAGAGGAGACAAGGGACATCCTTGGCGAATACCTCTTTCTACCTCGAATGGTTCAGATATCCAGCCATAGTGATTGATTGAACTTTTGGATTGGTCTAGAATGGTCTTTATCCATCGTTGAAAGTTGCGACCAAAGCCATAGTGCTTCAAAGTATCATTTATAAACGACTTTGAGATGGTATCAAAGGCTTTTGTAAAGTCTATTCCAACCATAACACCAGGTAGATTTTCAACATCCAAAAAGTTTATTGTATCGTCTATGGAACGAATAATTGTTGCTATATTACGTCCTTTCATAAAGCCACACTGGTCTTTTGATATTAGTTTGTCTAACACTAAATTACGTCTGATTGCAAAACATTTTGCTAAAATGATATAGTCTGTGTTGAGTAGAGTGATTGGTCGCCAATGGGTTAACTGGTCCCTAGGAAGATTTGTTCCTTTATGTATCAAAATGATTGTGCCTTTCTGCTGTGTCTCAGAAACGCGGCCTGTTTCAAATGAGTAGAGAAATGATTGAATGACCATTGATTTTAATCGACGCCAGAAACATTTGTAAAATTCAGTAGTGAGGCTGTCACATCCAGGTGCTGATCCGTTTTTGAGCTGCTTCAGGGCCTCTGTTATTTCAGATTCAGTCATCTGCTCTTCGCATGTTTGCGAATCATCTTCATCTAACACTGGGATTGAAGAGTTAGGTCCCAGGAAATCTGTAATGTAGGTCTCACTTAACTCATGGTCTTCCTGTTCTCTTCTGTATAATTGTGCATAGCAGCGGACCTGCTCGTTACGAACACTTGATTGGTCTGTGACAATTCCTCTGTCAGTTTGTAGACGCGTAATTGTATTAATTGATGAATTTATTTTCTCTAAGCTAAAAATGTATGTCATGTTTTTTTCACCCTCTTCTATGAACTTGATTCGGGATCTTGTTTGGGCCCCTTGTGCCTTAGAAAGTGCCTGCAGTTCTAATTCAGTTTTAAGTTTCATCATTTCTGTTTGGAGGGCGTGGTTACCAGCGTTTTCTGCTAATTGACTCTCAATGACCGTCAGCTTTCCCGAAGGGCGATAATATCGTGTTTTTCTTATCTTAGAAGCTGAAAAATGCTGTACCTTTTCTTCTTGTTTTTGAGCCCACGTGCATTCAGTGTTAGAATTCGTAGCTTATCCATGGCAATACATAGTCAAAGCTTGCGATTCCGTGGTCACACCATAAAGGTGGAAAGAAAGAGAGAGAGAGAAGAGAGAGAGAGAGAGAGAAGAGAGAGAGAGAGAGGTGAGAGGCAGAGAGAGAGAGAGAGAGAGAGAGGGAGAGGGAGGGGAGAGGGGGGGGGGATAAGGGGAGGAGGGGGAGGAGGGGGGGGGGGTGGAGGATAAAAAGGAAAGCCATTTCGCAGAGTCATAGTGGGTAATCGAGTCTCGTTTCAGTCCGTGTTCATGCTACGTTCGTAAGGGAAGAGGGTGTGGTGGGGAGAGGGGGAGGGCTAGGTTCCTGTATCCGCTGGTTCTGCCCTATCTGTTTGTTGTTATGGTTCGGTCTGCAGTCACCCATATCTCTTGATTCATGTGCCGCTGACACTTTGGGACTGCGCTGGGCAGACAGGGACCTGCTTCGCTTGCCTTTTGTGGGCGTGGTCGACCTGTGCTGCTGGCTTGAGGCGAACTCCTTCAGCGTTGCTTGTTTACGCTGTTGTGATGAATCTTGTCCCTTGTTGTCTTTCTTATCTTCAGCTTGCTTGGCTGTAGGGGATGGGGTGGGTGGTGGGGGTGGTGGGTGAGGAGGCGGAGAGGAAGGGGTAGGAGGTTGGGATGGATGGGCAAGGGGAGATGGGGGAGCAAGGGAGCACTGGGGATCACCCCGTTTGTGGCCAAATTGGTAGCAGGCACGGCAGCGCAGCGTTTCACTGCTGCAGCTACTGATGTGATGTCCCGTTTCCAGGCAGCGCGAACACGTGGGTGTGTTTTGCCCTTTGTGGTACAGAGTGGCAGTACACATCCCGATCTGTACCGTTTTGGAGAGGGGTTTTGACGGAGGTTTGATGTACACAAACCTCCATCCCGTTTTCCATGGCGTGAGCTGACCATTCGGTTTTCTGACCTTTTCGTCCATGATGTGAGATTTTAGTGTCACACCCAATTTTGTCAATGTCTCCGCTACCGCATGTGCAGGGGCAGAGAAAGAGAGACCCCCAATAATCAATTTTACTGAGGGTACTTCCCTTTCATTACCTTCGCTGTCTTTGATGGTGAAAGAGTTGGAGTTCCGTGGATGTATTTGAACCCCCCTAAGAGTTAATCCTATTGGTGAGGAGGGCGACCCGAGCGGCTGATGTCTTGGCATACACTCGCCAAAGTCCACCCACTCTTTGGGCACCCTCCACACTCCCTCTACCACTTGATTTCTCTGCATTCTCGCACAGTTCTGCGACAGCATAGGGCACTTGGTCTGCCGCTGGCAGGGTTTTGTTGACGAGAAACACAGGCTCTGCTATCGTCTGTGCTTCCGCCATGCTGCCGGCGGTGCCGGCTGGCACCCCAGCACGTGGTGAAAAACTGGATCGGGATAATGAACTTTCTGGGCCTATTTACCTATTTACCTACTAAGCTAAACACAATAAACTAAACCACCTATTCTATTCTAACACAGCACACACGAAAAAGACACTTTAATTTTTGGATTGAACGTTGATTGCACGGTTTGAATCAGGAGAATTAATAAATCATGTGATACTTACCTAGTAAGTTGAAGCATCGATCAGGATTTGGCCGATGTATGCAGCAGGAATGTCATAGTCCAATGAATAGAAGGGGCGCATGCGTACTCATCACACTTCAGGAACAAGTATGGTCAGTAATTGGATATGATTATAGGTATGTGGTAAAGGTGTTCACCCTACTGTAAGATAGATAAGATTCCATTAATATAAGATTGGGCGAGGAATAAGTGCATTGGGTGGGATTGGACTATGACGTTCCTGCTGCATACATCGGTCAAATCCTGATCGATGCTTCAACTTACTAGGTAAGTATCGCATTATTTATTAATTTGACCTCAGCATGCAGCTGAACGTCAGTCCAATGAATTTTTAGAGCAATTACTGACCATACACAATCAAAATTGGGAAATAGGAAATTGTAACGTACAGTTTCTCTTCAGCTTTTCTGCAATTCCAATTTTTCTTTTTTATTCCATGTACCCCCAAGGGGCTTTTTGGGGAAATAAACCTTGAAACCTTGAAGTACGATTGAAGGAGAGCCTGGCCCAAATTGCGTGTTGGCGTCTTCTTGTAAAAGCGTGTGAAGGTTGACTCAGCTGACCAGCCGGCTGCCTTCATGATGGTTTGTATGGGGAGGCCCCAAGCAGCCGCTTTCGAAGTACTGGCTCCTCTCACACTATGGGCCCCAATCTAGTGAGCACATCTCTCAACCACCTCGCTAGCGTATCGTGAGTAATCGGCTTGTGAGGTTTCTGGTAGCTAATCAGTAACTTTTGTTCACTGCCACGTAGCTCCTTTGTCCTTGAAATGTAGTGTTTTATCACCATAGCCACACACAGGCTAATGTTATTTGGGTATGATACAAATTCTAGTGGTGCAAGGTGCTTCCTTTTCCTTGATTGCTTTAGTAGAGAGTCTATGTAAAACACACATTTGTTTTCCCTTAGCCGCATTTTTCCTAATGATAAGCACAATAAAGTTTGACATCGTTGTCCAGACAGAATGGCTAAAAGCATAGCTAGTTTATAATTCTTTAAGCGTTATGTTTTCTAATGGTTTATAAGAGTCCAGGTGCTGAAGCACCATATCAACATCCCATGTCTATGAATATCTGGGTAGAGCTGGATTTAGTTCAAAAGCTCCCTTCATGAATCTTTTCACTAAGTGGTGGTCCCCAAACTGTCCACAGCCTTTAATGTCCAGATAGTTTGACACCACACTATAGCTCAGCCCACTGTTTACAAGGGTAGCAAGGACGTTTATTGCTTGAGTCAGAGTCGGTGAAACTTCACAAATGTTGTGCCTACGCGCATGCCTTTTCCACTTCCTAATGAAAGTCGAGTATGATTTCTGTGTGCCCTCCCTCCAGGAGGAGCAGATGAAGCGTGTTGCGTTCTGAGAAAGGCCAGACTTTCTGAGACGTTTCCTGATACTGCACAAATAATCAGACGAAGAGATTTGCGTAGGCAATTTTTTTTGGTGGTTTCTGCGGCATTGTCAGCAAATTGTCCCTTGCAGACACCAGAATGGGTGTTTTGATCAGCATCTTTGCCAGACGTGAGTACCACGGCTGGCTCGGCCAGTCTGGCACTACTAGGACCCCCCTTGCCTTTTCTTTGTTGATCTTCCGAAGGACACTGGGAATGATACAGAAAGGTGGAAATGCATAGAAACACACACTCCATGACACATGAAATGCATCTACAGCAACGGAATCTGGGTCAGGTCTATAAGAGATATACTGATCTATTTGCTTATTTAGTCTAGAGGCAAACAAGTCTATTTTTGGTTGCATATCCAGTAAGCACAAAGCATCAGAAAGAATAGATGAACTCAGTTTCCATTCTGCATCTAGATTCATTTTCCTGGACTCCTTATCAGCTTCTTTGTTTATTTTACCCGGCACATATGCAGCAGAGAGCCTTATATTGCGTTCAATGCAAAACTCCCAGATCTGATGTGTTATTTCATTGCATTTTTCTGAATGACTGGTTCCCATCTTTGACACACAAGCAACAGCAGTTGTATTGTCCATCATAAGCCTAACATGTACACTTGCTTTGTTTGCAACAAAGGATTTTAGCGCTAACAGTCCAGCCTTTAATTCTAATACACCACTGACCCCCTGTCTTTCCTAAGCGTCTGTATAAAGAATCAAGTCTGGTTTTCCGGGGTCTGATTCAATATCATTATCAGAGTCATTATGTTTTCTTTCCACCATAGCACTTCTGTCTTTGCTTTATCTGATAAAGTCAGAGTGGCATAATAATTGCCCTTATGTGCCTGCAATGCATCAACTTTGTCTTTATCCATGTATCTGTACCATAGAGGCCCAAACTTCACACCAAGAAAGCTGTCTATCACTAATCCAATAAACTGAGCCAGTTCACGAATTGTGATGGGTTTATGCGTTAACAGTTTACAGGCTGCACTATACAGTTTTTCTTTCCTGTCTAGCGTTAGAGTAACTGCCATTTTCGTGGAATTAATTTCCACTCCTAAATACGTTATTTTGTGGGTGGGGGTCAAGACTAATTTATGTGGGTGGACTACAAAGCCCAATTTGTCTAAAAGTGAGAGAGTCTGCTTCATATTGTCAAAACATTCGTTTTCTGTGTCCCCAAACAGCAAGCTGTCATCAATGAAAATGGTGGAAATAAACCCTAACAAATGCATTTGTGCCATAACTGGCTTCAACAGTTTAGTGAAGAGCCTTGGGCAAGATGCTAGACCATTGGGAAACGCTGTAAACTAATAGAGAGTTTATTTTCAAACAAACTTCAAGTACTTATGTGACGTTCTGTTGATATGTACAGATAAATAAGCATCTTTTAAGTCTATGGAGCAGAAGAAACAATCTCTTGTAACTAGTGTCAGGGCATGTTTTAATGTTTCCATTTTAAAATGGTGATACTCGACACTCTCGTTTAGTTTTTTCATGTTTAAAATCATTCTCCACCTATTGTCTTTTTGGGGTCTTACGAATATAGAGGAAATGATTTCCCCATCTTCATGTTCACTTTCTACGATAACCTGCTTTATCAATAAGTCTTTTACCTCTGAATCAATATTTTGTATCTGTTCAGCAGAAAAGGTTGTGGCATGGCTTTTTGGTTGTGTTGGGACATCAGTGAGATCTATGTCCACACCTTCGACCATTTTTAAAACATCTTGATCAATAGTTATGTTTTCCCATTCATGTATGTGCTGACTAATTTGTCCTGCCTTGAAATGTAATCCTTTTTCCTCTAACTCAAATATCGTCTTCTCTACATATTGTCTCACCTGGTTTCCATCTGGCTGCTCTTCCAATACATGGTGTGTTGTTATTGTCTTCCCCTGTTCCTGGGGAATCCCCTGTGTGTCCTGGTGCCCCGCCCCCTGTGGCTGAAGTTCCCCCGGTGGTTGTGGGGAAAACTGTGGCCTAAAAAAGACTTTCTGCTGGTGGTGTTCCGTTTGTAGGGGTGTGCTCTGTATGATCCTGAGTGTTGGGGTTGGGACTGTGGTTTTGCTTTGTATGACTCTTTGGCTGTTTTAATGTGTCTTTCAATGTCCTCCCCAAACAGTTGGTCAGTGACAGATATTTTTTTCATTGCCACAGATGGAGGCGAAGTCTTTTGGCAAAGACGGTTGTAGTTGATATCGCCTACGCAGCGAAAGTTCGTACTGTGCCGTTCCCAGGAAGGCCAGGATATCTCCATTCACAGAGAGAGCTTTGTTTACCTCCTGAGTCAAGAGTGTGTCGCTGGCGCCATGTGTGCGTGAGCCACTGGCCACGTCGCTGGCGAATGTGTGCAGTGATTGGCTGCTGCTAATGAGCGCTGCAGATGCCTTGGCCAGTATGCTTTGCACGTGGTGTAGCCGCTCGTCTGCGTTTCAAGAGGCCCTGATGAGGTTACATTTTTGTGTGATTTCTTCGTTGATGGTCGGGGCTCTGATCTCCGTGCAGTTCTCGGGGATAAGGTACTTTTGGAGTTTTGTATCCAAACTTTGTTCAGACATTGGGGTCTGTAATCTATTCTGTACAATGTGGGCCAGTTTTGGGTCAACAGCAGGTCCTAGCTGTTCAGATTTTTCCAGCTCGTTCTCCAAAACTGAGAAAATGTCATTCTTATCACTATCATTCTCATGCACCTCGACACAAAATGCAGCTTCGCTTTCTTCATCTCTGCTCGCGCCCTGTCCGGGGGAACAGCCGCCCACACTACTAGGCCTATTGTCAGCACCGCTGACGGGCAGAATATCGTGTTGGTGATCACCAAACGAAGCAGCCACTTCAGTTTTTTCCACTTTCGACTCTAAGGTGTTCACTTTGTCTACTAGTTTGTGTAACACATCACTCATTGACTTCAGTAAAGTATTGGTATCCGCATCCGTACTACCTAGTGTCAGACTTTCTGGAGATTCCACCATAAGCACCGGTTTGTCCCCTTTTAATTGTTATCACACACTATCCGAACATACTGAGTCACATAACCATCATCACACTCTAAAATCGCACCATTTATTCACAACAAATGTCGTTTTTTGATCTATGAAATTGATTGCACATGATGCAACTAAAACCACATAATGTTTTGAAGATTTTTGTAGGAGATGTCTAGGTTCCTGCAAGTGCAACAAGCGCGCGTCCAAAAAAGTGATGAGTACGCATGCGCCCCTTCTATTCATTGGACTGACGTTCAGCTGCATGCTGAGGTCAAATAACAGCATGCGGCCACTCGACTTCGAGTGGAACCGGAAGCCCCCTGTTTGTTTTGTTTTGGTTTTGTTTGTCTGTCTCCCTCTGTTGTTTATGTTAGCGATTTCCAAGCAACACAACAATCATTTTGATGTGAACAGTACTTTGTAAGGCACTAACTAGTACCACCTAGACCCACATATGTTTTCGTCATTTGTATTATATGGCCTTATCATTGTTTTATTTGTTATGGAAGTGGCTTTAGAATGAGAAAAGACATCCAAATGGATATAGAAGGGCTTACATTTTGCAATGACAAAAAAGGTATGTTTGGAGCCCCAAATATACCATGAATACTGATATGAAAACCGCTTTATTTACTTTGACACTGATTGACACAAATCTAAGTATTGGACAACCTTCAAATTTCATCCAAACAAAGAAAATTAACAGTATTAATAATTATTGCATGAGCCAAACAAACAGCAGGTAAGTCTTTTAGATACGTTCCTGCGGTTGCTAGCATCACACACACACACCAAAGTGGTAAAACAACAAACATTTGTAATAGCTTAGTTGCAGAAGAGAGCCCAAGTTTGAGGTTCATGCAACATGCCACTGTGTAAGTAAGAAGTGTGCAGCATTTGAGCTCTTTATCTCAATTAGTTATTGAGATATCATTAATGTGACCTAGCACCACAAAAGGGACATGGAGACATTAGGTGTCAAAATGACCATTCTGAGATAATGGTACAGCTAGAAACTTCAGACAATTCTCTTTCAAATGATATAAGAACCATTCTTGTAACGTTTTCCGTTTTAGAGTTAGTGAGCATTTAAAGTTGGTAGGGTGACTGTCGCCCATTTTGAGAAATCACAATCTAAAGTTTAGCCTAGCTGTAGAAAATGCATCAACCTACTGACTTTAAAGCTTTTTTTGCAGTATTTAGAGACCATAACAGGGATTGTCCTTTATAAATATAAAAGATAATATGTTAGAGAACACAAAAATACCCATAACTAAAAATTGATAAAAAATGAGATTTTTGACTTTGCAAGCCTGTTGTGCAAAAACTAGCCCAGTGACTTAATGTCCCTTTCGTAGTGCTGCATCAAATTTACAAACCAAAATAAAAGCGCTGCTAAATCATAATTTGTGCAAATTATCACTTGTTTTGCCAGTATACCCGTACTCAAGGCTAGGTATCAAAAAAGTATGAAAGCAAAGCCAAAGTCACTCATGTGGTAAATTTCAAATCTTTCTGCATCAAAATCAGTCACTGCAATTTGAAAATGGAACAAAGGCATTTTTTATGCCAGATTAGGTGGTACTAGTGCCTTAAATTACGATTTGATTTAATTAGGTACGGTGTTCACGAATACGAATTAAACAGTGAATAGTGGAAGTAACATATACATTAGAAGAAACTGTCTGTACAATCTGCATTTACTACCTGTGTTAACTGTTGAAGAAGCACCTATGAATACCATACCATGTCATTTCTCGTTTGTTTTTTCTATACCCCCTTCCCCCTCCCTGCTCCACATAAAATGGCCAGCCCTACACGCAACGCATCAAGGGAATTAACTCCGTCAACCTTATGAACGTTATGCATTGTGCAAGAGGTCTGTGCAGTAATACTCTCCCTTGGCGACGGTTTGCACTAAACCAGTGCTTTCCAATAGATCTTTATACTATTTTCTTTACTTGTCTGGAAATTGGTTTATACTCTGGGCCGTTACGGTGGCGTTGCTCCCACGCTGTTCATTTCGAGCCCCAACTCGCAACCACACCCTGGTTTGTCAGGTCGCGAAAACCTAAATCAGCAGCCCAAGGGCATCGAATCTGTGTTAGGCCGTCAGGAGGCAACAACCAGATGAGACGCTGCATTGCTGCTGAGTCACTTCGGTGGAGTTCAATGGAGCCTGCTCTGGGCAATATAGCACAGGACACCATCTACTAAGCTCCCTACTGATGACAATAATGTCTTAGTCGCGGAGCCAGCGTGAGTGAGGTCCTCCTCCAGGGGCACCATCACGTCCTTCCATCTACAGCTCCCCAGAACATCCCCATCCCCGTGACTTTGACCCGAACGTACCAAGCACATGAACCGCATTGGAATTAGAAACTGAGCTCACCAGTTCACCATGAACGCCACATGAAAGGTAACATAATTTGATACATATCTGCCTTTTTGATGATTGATAGAGATGAGGGGGGGGGGGGGGAGTGATTATAATGATAAACGTGATGGTGATGCTATGGAGTTCTTTATTGTACTGAGACTGCATGACAGGGATGTACTTCACACGTCCTTTCATAATGATATCCCAGCGTTAACCAGGCCCAGTGACAACAGACAACCTGCAGTGTTGTTCATGGAATTAGAACAACACTCAGAATCGCATCCGTCACGTGGATGAAACTCGAATGTGTGGTTTCAGTCTTCTTCTTTTTTTTTACCGTGGTTTCAGTCTTCTCACTGAGCCCATAGCACACTCACTCTGGGTAGGAGTCGGTCCAGGAACGAAAAGCAAAAAACGAGACAACTCTCGCTCCTGAGGGGATTCGAACAAGAGACCTCCCAGCCACAATAGTCCGAGACACTACCACTGCGCCACTGCTTCCTCGCGACGGGCAAGGGCGATAATCTTATATAGGTGGCGCATGAAAGTCAGCGTCACGAGTCAGGGGCGGATAATTTTCAGTACAAAACCCCCTTTTACTCGTTGTCTGTGTGTCCTCGGCAGAACTAACAATAATCCGAATGGATTTCAAATGAGTTAATGAGTTAATGTTTTGATGCCGTTTGAGCATCAGTGTTCAGGGCTCACTCATACCACGTTCATTATCTGCTACATCGCTTCTATTCTCTAACAGAAGGCACATGCAAAGAAACCACATCAACAGATAAACCCACACGGGAAACATTCAAGCTATAAGATATTCAAAGTTGAACACTATGAGACGTGCTTGTCTTTGGATTATTTCCAAATGTCCCAAATTCAAACCTTTGAAAGCTTACCTAAAATATGAAATTGACGACTGTAGATTTATTAAAAGACTATTAACAAAATCGTTTTGCTATCCACCACCTTCTAACTATCACGGAAGGATGGACCCAACCAGTAAATAATTACAGCTAAGAATTATGACTTCTGAGCATATTCTAGTCAGGCCTACGTCTGGAGCACAAATCCGCGTTCTTCTTCAGAGTTGGTTTCCTTTTTAACGTCACGCTGTATTGCCGTCTATATTGCTTCATCATATGTTGTAGCATATGTGTATTGTAGACGCATTGATGTGGTTTGTCATCTGGTTGTTATTTCCATGCAACGAGTTTTGATTTCAAGCAACAAGTACTGGTCCAATAAATTATTCTCTGGAACTTCGAAGGCATGCTGGTAGCAAGAATGGTAATAAATCTTTTTTTTTTTAAACTCTCACTCTCTCTATATGCGTGTACGTGTGTATGTGCATATGTGTGTGCGTATGTGAGTGCATGTGTGTGTATGCATGTGTGTGTGTGTGTGTGTGTGCGTGTGCGTGCGTGCGTGCGTGCGTGTAAGTCTCGCTCGCCCTCTCTCTTGATTAAGCTCATTCATGCTCTCGCATACACACGAACTCAGTAACAAAACAAACGCACACTGATAGAAACAATGCCTTCCCATATGTATGTGTGTATATGTATACCCGTTGATACGGTTTTAGACATGCACGCGCGCACACGCACACGCACACACACGCACACGCACGCACGCACACGCACGCACACGCACGCACACACACACACACACACACACACACACACACACACAACACACACACACCATGCATGCACACACAAACACGCGCGCACACATTCACTCACACACACACACACACACACAACACACACACACACACATACACATACACACACACACACACACACACACACACACACACACACACACACACACACACACACACACAACACACACACCCACACACACATGACACACAGACGCACACTCGTACCACATAGGCTTTCCTGCATGTGCAACAAGCACAGAATAAAAGCAACACAAATACAAACAGTATGCCCATAAAACAAGCACACGCGCACGCACACATGTACACGCATACACACGCGCGCACCCATACACTGTACACACACACACACATACAAGACAAGACAAGATGGTGGACACACGCAGCAGCTAATTGACATCTGTGGCAGTTTTCGTGAGTCAAAAAGCAAAATGATGTCAAAAGTCATCCACAAATTGACAACGCCTTAAACAACAATCCTGCGACCATGGCGTTCGTCAACATTATTGGGGCGTGATCGTCACAAGCGTGATCGTCACTGCTCATTTTGTCTTTGGGTTTAGATTTAACTCAATGTAGTGATTGCTTAGTGTTGTTGAAATACTGTTTATAGCTTATTTTGTTTTAAAAGGTCACGTAGAGTTCGCAACTCTATTTATTTATTTATTATTTAAAAAACATTATTTTTGGTTAAAAGTTGGTTTATGTCATTGGGTAACAACTTTCGTGTTTTTCAATGGAATTGTCGATCAATCACCACAAACTACGACCATTTAGTACAACATCTTGCTGATGAAAAGTATCATGTTTTAAGTCTCCAGTCACTGAATGTTAAGAAAGAAAAGCTTCCTAAGTTAGATAATTATTATTTCCCTCCTATCATTCAAAAGGAAGACACTAACGGGAACATTAATACAGTCATTTATGTACATACAGGGGTAAATTACACTCTGTGCCCTAGCCCTGTTCCACCAGATTTACCTAATGTACATTCTTGTGCTGTGACAGTTCAAATTGATAACATCTTATTAACTGTCATTTCTGTATACTTACCAAAGGGACCAGATGATAATAACACTGAATGGATCGGTACATTTCTAGCAGATACAGGTTAAAAAAAAGTACTCATAACATACCTCTCGATGAATATAGAAAGATGTATGCTGCAAAATGTGTACTAAGTCATTTGTATGTGACACATTTTGTAAAGAAGAAGTTAAGTTAGATACTGAACATGATTTTGTTAAAAGAGCTGAAACAATTCAGTCTTTGCAACCAATTAATTCCTTTGTTTCAGATATTATTAATGATAAAGAATTAAAAAATAAAGAAATTGCAGCTAAGCCATCTTTTTCGCCAGTACCGCCTTGGAAGTGCCTGACAGAACGGTCTATCTCAAAAGGAATAAAGAACACAGATAAGCAGTTCTGGCATTCACTCCCCGAAATTAAACCTGCTTTTGATATTGATAATACAGATGTTAACAAAAGTCAATCTCCAATCATATTAAAAAAACTTAGTTAATTTACATATGGAAAGTTGTTATAGTGGATGAATTAAAATATACACATATGGGTCTGTTCTTCAGAATGGGAATACAGGAGCAGCATTTGTAATACCCTCGATAAAAATAGAGAAACGATATTATATAGGTAAATATTATTCCATTTTTACTGCAGAATTGTAGCTATTTTAATGGCATTACACTATACTGCAGAATTAACCTATAAATGCTTGTAAAATATTACTTTGTGTAGATTCGAAATCAGCATTACAAGCTATCAAAGGTCAAAATGTTAACATACGCCTTGAAATGATAATAGAGATCAAACATTTAATTAATCAATTATCGAGTAAAGACATTAGTGTAACTTTTTATTGGGTTCCCTCCCATTGTGGAATATACTCAAATGAATTGGTTGATCGAGCAGCTAGAAGTGCAGTGCGTAATTCCGAGGGAACGATTCAACTTAATGTGAATTTAGATCTGCATGAATATTATAAACATTGAAAAAAATATCCAAAGATAATTTTGACAGCATGATAATGACTTCAGACAGTCAATATTCAAACTATTGCATAAAAGGCTTAAGAACAAATGAATTCTAATTTAATTTTAAAACAGCTCAAGGATACAAATTCAAGACAAATCGTATCTTTGATGTTTAAACTTCGTTTAAATGCTTTTAAAACAAAATTTTCTAAAGACGTTAAGTGTATATGTGGAAATCAAATATCTATAAATCATTTGCTCCTATATTGTCCTAGAATTAAAGAACAAATCAACAAAACTGTTGGTGAATTGCTGAACCATCAAACGCCTTTAAAACCATTGAAAAAATCTTAAACAACTTTAACCTCCTTAAACGTTTTTTGTTAGAAATCCTGCACATAAGTCCTGTTGGTATTTTTCTTTGAGTTACTAATTCATTGTTGGTTTAAATTGACGTTATTATATTTTTGTTGTTAGCCATTTATAAATTAAGACACAACTTGTTTAACTCTTCATGTTACATAAGTCAGTTTGAAATGTTACTGTATGCCCTCCCCCACCCCCCCCTCCCTCCCATTCTTATATATCTGCCTAATGTAATTTTTACATGCACTCAGATTTGTTATGAATAGTATGTTTAGGGAAAACACATAAATAACACTACCATTCACGCACTCACACACACTCTCACCTCAATAGCTATCTGCTGTAGGCTTAATTATTTTCACACACATTTTTTGTGTGTGTTTGTGTGCGTGTGTGTGTGTCTAATATCACTTGCGGGTGAACAGACGTAAAACTAAAGAACGAACGCTCACACCACATGTAAGCTCTCAACAGTCACTCCCTCTGTTTCTCTCTCATCTCTCTCTCTCTCTCTCTCTCTCTCATCTCTTCATCTCGCTCATTCTCTCGGTCTCTCTCTCTCTCCTCTCTTCTCTCTCTCTCTCTCTTTCAATTCTTTGCAATCAATATAAACCCCCTGCCTTTGCTTACTATCCGTCAGAGATAAATCAGCCAACAGTCAACTAGATATAGATCTAGGTGACGAGCTCAGTGAGCGGCACTGCAGCCACCAGTCTTTGACACTGACTACCAGGGACTCCAAAGGGCCAGCCACACCACATACGAATCGCATCTGAATGCGATGAGATTTTGACGACGTAATTCATGGAATTGGGATCTGCTTGAGTGAGTGTAGTGAGCGAAAATAGTAGAATTATTTTTTACACGGAAGTATTTCACGCGAATCATGACTCACTAAGTAGTCAATAAGTAGTTAGTAGTAGTTAGTAGTAGTAGTAGTATAGTAGTAGTAGTAGTATAGTAGTAGTAGAAGTAGTAGTAGTAGTAGTAGTAGTAGAGTAGTGCAGTAGTAGTAGCAGTAGTAGTAGCAGTAGTAGTATAGTAGTAGTAGTAGTAGTAATAGTAAAGCAAAGAATGTTCGTCTGATGGGCAAAATGTGACTGAAATTTGCTTTATTCATGAGATAATTGGCATGGGCTTCTTACCCGCCCATAGGATTTTTACCCCGTCTTACGCCTAGTAGTAGTAGTAGTAGTAGTAGTAGTAGTAGTAGCAGTAGTAGCAGTAGTAGTAGAGTAGTAGTAGTAGGGGAAAAGACGGGGTAAAATGCTCATGGGCGGGTAAGAAGCCCATGCAATTATCTCATGAAAATAAAGCAAATTTCAGTTTAAAGTTTTTGCCCATTGGACGAGTGTTAATGTTTAGCATTCGTCTCATGGCAAATTGACTGAAATTTACTTTATTTCATGAGATAATTGGCATGGGCTTCTACCCGCCCATGGGCTTTTTGCCCCGTCTTACCCTATAGAAGAATCAACAGTAGCAGGGGTAAGCTTAGAGCCTACCTCTTAACATGTAAGCGGACCGAAACGGGCTCAAGCTGAGGATTGATATAACGATCTATATGCAAATATTACATTTTGTGTCAGGTACAAGCGCTAAACCTTATAGCATCATTAATTAGTCTCTTCTTCTTTCTTTCCTCATGGTCTTCTATGCGATCTGCTACTACTAGCAGTACTAGCGTCATGTGTTTATGTAGTACAAGTGTTCGTAGGCCTGTGTAGTGCATACATGCATGTATATGGGTGCATCCCTGTAGTATACAACTATGTGTGCCCGTGCCAACACATGAGTGTATTATTCTTGTGTACAGGCTAAGTTTGGATATAACAATCAATGCTCAACATAGGATGATATCCTAAAGGTTTAACCCGGTGTATATTAGCTTGATCCGTTTCGGCCCGTTTCGTTGTTTAGAATCACGCAGTAGCAGCAGCAATGGCAACAGCATCAATAGTAATCCACGTGAAACACCGCTTTTATGTCAAGTGCCTTATGACCACCAAATGACTTGAAATTTATCTGAGTGCTCGGTTAATTTCAGTGTTTGCCTATCTAAACCAAAGCTGAAATTTAACCTAGCAATGTTTAAATTCCGAGGCCAAGACGGGGGAGAAAAGATTATTTTATAGTATGGATATTTTTCAATTGATTTATGTGTTTAGAAGTGTACACTTGGTATATTTTATTATATTTTCCCGAACTACAAACTGTTCTAACTTTGGGCTAAATGGTGCTTGAACATTCATCTCATATAACCTAAGGTCATACTGTATTTTGAGAAAATTGCGGGACGGACGGATTTGATGTGTTGTTGTTTGTGTGTGTGTGTGTGTGTGTGTGTGTGCGTGTGCGTGCGTGCGTGCGTGCGTGCGTGCGTGTGGTGCCATGTGTTAGTAAAGTGTACATTACTTACAATGAGGCTTGATACTGCATTCTTTCATGTTTCCCAAGGGCGATAATTTTATGTAGGTGGCGCTTTCATGTGAGGCCCTCTGTTCACTTGAGAGAGAAAGAGAGAGCGAGAGGAGGAGAGGGGGGGGGTGAGAGAGAGGACAGAGGGAAAGAGAGAGGAGGAGAGAGAGACACCCGAGAGAGAGAGAGAGAGAGAGGAGAGACAGAGAGAGAGTGAGATAGAGAGAAGGATGGAGAGAGAGAGAGAGAGAATGGGGAGGGAGAGAGACAGAGAGAGATAGAACGAAGGAAGAGAGAGCGTACAGAGAGTGAGAGAAGGAGGGAGAGAAACGATGGAGAGAGAGGAGAGAAGGATGGGAATAGAGACAGAGAGAGAAGGAGTGACAGTGAGAGAGACATTGCCTCCACGCACTGACTTAATTCTATTGTTCCTGTTTAAGTAATTGTAGCGTGCTTCACTTTTTGTCCCGCATCTTACTCTGTTCGAGCGCTCCGGCGACAGCCAAAAAAACTTCACTGCCGGATCTGATTGACGACTTACCCCTTTCTCCTGCTCCCTCAGACCAGGGTTCAAACAAAGTTAAAACTACACACAACCCAGGACACACAACACACACGACACACACACACACACACACACCCACACACACACACACCCACACACACCACACACACAAGGTGATCTGATTGACACTTCCTCTCACCGAGTCAAAGTCAGATGCACACAGTGACATACTAAGTGCGCAAGCGATGAGATTTTAGACCCAGGGACCAAAATTGAAGTAAACGTTTTTGACTTGAATTAGGCGAGCAAAAAATGATTTAGCCGATCTCCCTCTTCTTGAAAAATGTTTTGACATTAATTAACCAAGCACTTAAATTAACCGGGTTTTTCACTTCAGTTGGTACCGATATTTTAACTTGAATTACTGATAATAGGAATTAAACCGAATTAAATTAACCCGGGAATTTTGAAATTATCCGGGGTTTTGTAACAGAAAAAAGAAGGCCGTCTGGCCGGGACCTTAGAATTGACTTGAAATTATCCCGAGATTGAAAATAAACGAGTTGAAATAAAGCGGTTTCACTGTAGCAAGTGTTCTTGCAGAAATGTTTGTTGTTGTAGTTGTTAGTCTCGTTGTTTGTAAGCGTTGTTTAATATTAGTACTGAAGGTGATGTAGT
>CM065682.1:80288529-80316029 GCA_017654935.2 Phymorhynchus buccinoides
CCCCCCCCGCTCGCCCTTTTTACTCTTCACCCCCCCCCCCCCCCTCCCCTCGAACTCGAATTGAGAGAGTGAGAGAGAGTGAGCGAGGAGAGAGAGAGAGAGAGAGAGAGATGAGAGAGAGAGGAGAGAGAGAGAGAAGAGAGAGAGAAAGAGAGGAGAGAGGAGAGAGGGAGAATGAGAGAAGAGAGAGAGGCGGAGAGACGAGGAGAAGAAGAGAGAGGAGAGCGAGAGCGTGCGAGGAGACAGAGTGAGCGAATGCGAGCGAGAGAGAGAGAGAGAGAGAGAGAGAGAGAGAGAGAGAGAGAGAAAGAGAGAGACGAGAGAGAGAGAGAGAGACGAGAGAGAGAGATAGAGATTGAGAGAGAAAGAGAGAGATAGACGAGAGCGAGAGAAAGAGCGAGAGGAGAGAGAGAGAGAGAGAGCGAGGAGACGATGGAGAGAGAGAGAGAGGAGAGAGAGCGTAGCGAGAGACAGAGAGAGAGAGAGAAGAGGAGAGAGAGAGAGAGAGAGAGAGAGAGAGAGAATGACGAGGAGAGACAGAGAGAGAGAGAGAGACGAGGAGAGATGAGAGAGAGAGAGAGAGAGAGAGAGACAGACAGAGAGAGGTCTCTAAGCGTCGCGAGAGACAGAGTGAGCGAGCGAGAGAGAGAGAGAGAGAGAGAGAGAGAGAGAGAGAGAGAGACGAAGAACGACGAGAGAGAAAGAAGAGAGAGAGAGAGAGAGAGAGAGAGAGAGAGAGAGAAATGATCGAGAGAGAGTCGACAGAGAGAGATGAGACTGGAGAGAGAGAGAGAGAGCGTGCGAGAGACAGAGAGAGAGAGAAGACAGAGAGAGAGAGAGGACAGAGAGAGAAGACCTGATCAGAGAGAGAGAGAGAGAGAGAAGAGAGAGAGGAGAGACAGACATACAGACAGATAGGAGAGAGATGGGGGGGGGGGGGGGGGCTGTTGGATGGAAATATTCATCACTTTTTTTCAATAGATGTCAATTTGCACATATGATGGCCTCAATATTCTACTAAAGATACAGAACATTAATTTTTAAGTGTTACAGACAAAATAAATATGGAAATAATCTAGTCTGGTGAAGCTTCAGGTGCATACAGTAGGAAAACAAAGATTTATAAATCAACAAAGGCTGGCATATATGCTGCCCATTTCAAAGCAAACTGTGAATGTTCCATGCTTATTTTTGCATTATATTCTTCAATGTTATATCTGTTACCGTAAATGTGTGAAATCTGTAATTTCATAAAATTCCTAAAATGTTCATTAATTTCATGAAATCACTGTGACCCCCTGTAATTACATGACATTGCTTGGCTAAAAAAATTGCTAAAAAATCTAAGTAACTTCGCGTAATTACTGAAATGAGGCACCAGATATTTCATGAAATTACTAAACGCCACTTACTTGGCTAAATTTTAACGAATTGGCATAAGCCCAGTATAAATTGTCTGTACTTCCGTCTTATTTGATAAAACAGATACCTGACTTGCTCCAACCCTTTGAGATGGTGTGTTTGAAGGAATGGAAAGGGTTCAAATGTTTTAAGTATTGTAGTCTTTTAGTATTATGTTGCAAGGCTGCTATCTAGAACTTGCGAAGAATTAGTTCCATCCGCCGTTTCCTCACTCAAGATGCCCTGCAGACTCTAGTATGTGCGTTTGGCCTGTCTCGCCTTGACTACTGTAACTACTTCTGCTGGCTCTGTCCATCAATTCTCCTCGCTAAGCTCAAGGGTCCAGAATAATGCGCTCGTCTCATTCGCGCTCCCCTAGGACGATCACATCCAACTCGGTTTCTTCGTTCCTACACTGGCTCCCAGTCTAATCACGTATTGACTACAAAACTTCTTCCTCCTTGCCTTCAAGTCACTGAATGATCAGCTCCGTGTATCTATCCTGATATTCCTTCATCTTATGTTCCAAGCTCGCAACTACGTTCGGCTTCTGATTCTCGTCTCTTTTCCATTCCTCCCACCGTCTCAATCTGCTGGCCAACGTTCTTTTCTTGTCAAGCCACCATCTTCTGTGGAATTCTCTGCCTGCTCCTGTCCGACACTCCAACTCAGTCTCCTCAGTCAACCTCTCTTAAACCCATCTTTATCTGCTGCGCCCTAAATATTGATCAGTTGCTCTATCGTTGTGGCCGGGAGGAGAGTGAATAAGAGGTTGGTGCTGTGTTTTGTGTGCGTATGCGTGTGTCTCGTGCGCGCGTGTGTGGTGTGCGTGTGTGTGTGTGTGTGATGTGCGTGTGCGGTGTTTGTGTGTGTGTGTGGTGGTATCTATGTGTGTGTGTGTGTTGTGTGGTATTGAGCTGAATGTGTGCATACATGTGTGCTTGTGTGTGTTTTGGTTTGGTGGTTGTGTGTGCACGAATGTGGACGTGTGTGTGTGTCTTTTTTTTGTTTGGGGGGTTTTTTTTTTTTTTTTGTGCGTGTCTGTGGGGTCTGTCTGCGTGGCGTACGTTTTTTGTAGTGAGGGTGTTTGTGTATGTGTGTTGGTGTATGTGGTTCAGTCCAGGCGGCTCGGTTGCTGTGGCTTTGCGAATGGGGTAGGACCGAGTTTGGCTTCGATAAATGTGTGGGTGTTTATGTATGTGCGTTTGATGCGGTGTTATAGATAGAGAGCGCGAGAGAGAGAGAGTGAGAGCGAGGAGAGAGAGAAGAGAGAGATAGAGGAGAGAGAGAGAGCGAGAGAGAGAGAGAGAGAGATTTGTTTTGTATATGCGTTGTTGCTGGTTGGTGTTATTCTTGAATGTTGTTTTTGCTGTTTTTGTTGTTTGTTGAATAATGTTATTGATTGCAAAGCGCTTTGGGGCTCATCCTGAGGTAAGCCTATATATCGATGTACAATTATTCTTAGTAGTAGTATATAGTAGTAGTATACATTGTATAACTTCTTAAACTACATTGCAAACCCATACAAGTATGCCAAGAGACAAACAGAATAAAACAACATATGTATTTTGCAAAATGACCTTAGACACTTTCATCTCACCGCCAGCCCATAATATTTCAGCCAAAAATGTCCATTAAATTTATCTGGGTAGAGAATAAAATCCATTTGTCAGTATTGTGGATTTCGTCTGTGACATATATAATACAAGGTCTATCCTTACTTACTTTCCCAAAACTAAGATAAACATTCTTACAACCAATAACAACCACATGCCAGCAAAATATGCATTGGCCGAAAATACAGACTAAAGACTAGAGCGCTAAGACGCTGTATCACCAGCCGCGCGGCAGCATTTTTCGATCCATTGACCTTGATCTTTGACCTATGACCTTGTTTTTAGAACTTGGTCTAGATATACTTAGTACCAATCCGCAAGTAAACTTTGAGTGTCCTAGGTCCCAGGTGTATTCAAACGTTATCGTGCTAGGTGCTCAGAAGCATTTTTGGCTCCAGTGACCTTAATCTTTGATCAACGAACTTCATTTTTAAATTTTGTCGTTGACCTTTGACCTATGATCTTTCATTTTTTTTTAAATTTGGACGGATGTAATTCTGAGTACCTATCCATATGCAAAAATGTGATTCGTCCTAGGTCCCTCCGTTCAATCTTTATCGTGCTAGTTGCTCAGCATCATTCTGCGCGCCAATGACCTTGATCATTGACCTATGACGTTCATTTTTTTTAACTTGGCCTAGATATATTTGGTACATGCAAACTCTTGAGCGTCAAATACTGGTAAGGAGGGTATTATGGGCAAAATGCTCCCCAGAAGTCTATAGATACTACTAAGATACTAGTCTGCGCTTTTGTTCTCTCTAAATCAGATTATTGTAATTCACTTTTGTATGGGCGGCCCTCAACACCTCATTGACAAGCTTCAAAAATTCCAGTACTCTGCTGCCAGACTTGTCCTCAAGGTATCTAAGTATCATCATGTTCAACCACTCCTGATATATCCCTTCATTGGCTTTCCATCAAAGCTCGTATTGACTACAAAATTTCCACTCTATGTTATTTTTATTTCTCTGGAAATGCCCCTAGCTATATCTCTCTACATCTCCCTTTGACATGAATGCTTTCTGTCTATACTCCATCTAGGCCAATTGCGATTGTGGTCATCTTCAGATTCCAAAATTTTCTGTGTTCCTAGTACACGAACAAAAAATGTTTGGTGAGCGCTCCTTTTCCTTTTCCTTTTCAGTTTGGAACTCCTTACCACGCGACATTCGCCATAATCTAGTCCTTGCCATATTTTAAATCAGCTCTTAAGATCCACCTATTCAAGCTACATCACAACCCTTAGGCCACATTACTTCTGGACTCTATTCTCAACACACACCCCCACCCACCCCCACCCCCCCATATTATTTTGTTTTTCACTGTGTGTTTGATTGCAATGTCCTATGTCAGCTTTTGTTGAAGGAGAGGAAGAGAGAGAGAGAGAGAGAGAGAGGAGAGAGAGAGAGAGAGAGGAGAGAGAGAGGCGAGAGAGAGAGAGAGAGAGAGAGAGCGAAAAGAAGAGATAGCGAGAGAGAGAGAGAGAGAGAGAGAGAGAGAGCGGAGACGCGAGAGAGAGAGAGAGAGAGAGAGAGAGAGAGAGAGGGAGTGCGTGTGTGTGTGTGTGAGGCTTTATTCAACTGATTGTATTGTATGTGTTTTTACTATTTTTTTATTTTGATTGGGTGGGAGTGAGTGGTGTGATGGTAACGGGGTGTGTGTGTGTGTGTGAGTGCGCGGCGCGTGCGTGTGTGTGTGTGTGTGTGTTGTGTGGGTGTGTTGGTGTGTGGGTGTGTGTGTGTGCGTGCGTGGCGTGTGCGTACGTGCGTGTCTGTCGTGGTGGGATGTGGGGGTGTATGGTATGCCATTGGCATATGTGTGAGCGATATTTGGTTTTGTTGTGTTGAATTACTTGCTTTTAATTGTGTTGTTGTTAAGCGCATAGAGCTCCAAACATTGGTGGAGGAATGCGCTATGTAAAATGATCACTCTTATTATTATTATTATTATATTATTATATTATTATTATTAATAATTTGATTCTTAAATAGTGTGTGTGTTGTGTGGTGTGTTGGTGTGGTGGTGTTGTGGGTGGTGGGTCGTGTGGTGTGTCTGTGTTTGGTTGTGTGTTTGTGCGTGTGTTGATTGGTCCTGTTTGTGGTGTGGTTGTGGTGGTTGTTTGTTGTTTGGGTGTGTGTTTGTCGGATGTTAGTTGGGTGTGGTACGTGTGTGTGTGTTTGTGTGGTGTGTTGTAGTGTGTGTTGATGTTGTGCTGTGTATGATGTGCATTATCATTGGTGAACCTGGTCCTGTGGTTGGCGTGTGGTGTGTGGTTTTGACAAAGAAAACCCGTTGAGGGGGAAGAGAGCAAAGTGTGGTTGCCTATATAGATTATGTGTTTCAATGTGTTGTGGTGGTGGGTTTTGTGGTCTCTGGAAGAGGGATAGGCGAGAATGTGTTGGTGTGTGTTGGTTGCTGGTGTGGTGTGGGTGTGTGGGTTGGTCGGTGGTGTGGGTGTGGTGTGTGGTTGTGTGTTGTTTTGTCCCTGTTTTGGTGTGTGGGTATGCAGGAGAGGGACTAGATAAGAAAGTGGGGTGTGGTGTGTGTGTATTGTGTGTGGTGGCGTGTGTCGGTGTGGGGTGGTGTAGTAATGTGTGTGTGTGTGGTGTTGTGTGTGTGTTACAGTTGGACTGAGGTTGTGTGGGTGGTGTGTTGGATGTGTGTTTGTTGTGTGGGTGTGGGGTTTGGGGGGTTGGTGTGGGAGAGTGTGGGTGGTGTGTTTTGGGTTGTATCGCTGAAGAGGGATTTAGGCTGATAAAATGTTGACATGTGTGTGTCCACATGGTGTGGTGTTGTGCCAGCTGTGGTGTGTGTGTGGTGTGTGTGAGTGTGGGTGTGTGGGTTGTGTGGTGTGTGAAGTGGTGGTGATGGTGTGGGTTTGTTCAAGGCAGGTCCATAGTCCAGTCCCAAGTCAAAATGATCTTTTAATTTATTGAGGTAAAGGGAGTGGGCTTGACAGCTTTTTTTTTTTCATCCTGTCCCTCAGAATGAAAAAAGTAATACGAAATGCACTACGAAAAATAACTTCACATGGAAAACAAAAACAATAGTTCCCAAAACCAATATAACGCATTGAAATAACTCTACTGAGAGAGAGGAGAAAGAGAGAGAGACAAAGACTGAGAGTTGAGAGTGGGAGAGAGATGAGAGAGAGAGAGAGATGAGAGCGACGAGAGAGAGAGAGAGAGAGAGAGAGAGAGGTATAGATGAATGGGAGATTGAAGTGAAAATGGTTGTCCCTTCACCATTTCATTTTATCCCCCATCACCCATATTAACAATTGTCCCGGACAAAATGGAACAAAGCAAAGAACAATCAAAGTATAAACATTGTAAAGTATCAATTAAAAGGACATATCCCGACGGAATAGGTGCTAAATTTCTAAAGTTAGAGTCTAATTCATAGGGTTTCTAACATATGATATTTAAGTGCTTTCATAAATGTCTGTCTTGATGTACACGATTTTAAAATAAAAGATAAATTGTTCCATGCCGTACATCCTGAGTACAAGAAACTAGATTTATAAAGATAATTATGGGGTCTGGGAAAACATTTGTTTCCAAGATATAACCTATTTTGGTCTGATGTTATAGATGCATACAAAGCTTTCTAGTACAAATGTACACCTGAAACATCTACTGAAATATTAGCTGAACCTATCTTATATGATAAAAGAATGTTGATTTAATGAATGGAAATACTAACTCTGTTGCTGATTTCTTTGATTATAAGGGACAGATTCTCTCTTATGCACAATTCAAAAAAATATATAACATTAACATTGATTTCATCACACATGCTGGGTATAAATCGGCCATGTTAGAATATATTAAAAAGAGTAATGTTAACCATAAAGATAACAATTATATTAAATCCACTTTTTGTGCCAGGAAACCTCTTTCCATTCACAAAGGTTCCAAGCTGTATAACGATATATTGATTGAGAACAAAGTTCCTCCTAAATGCTATGAAAAATGGGACATGAAACTATCAGTAAATCACGAATGGAAATCCTGTTTTTGGTATGTCCATAAGATACAAGTTGTCAAATTAAAATGGCTTCAGCTGAAAATATTACACAGATGCTTAGGCATAAATATTTTAAAAGAAATTGGAACAAAATCGACGATAAATGTAATTTATGTTGCGTAAAAAAAGATAGTATTGCCCACATATTCTGGAAATACACACATGTGGGACTTTTCTTAAATGCAATAACTGATATTGTTAAAGAAAAATGCACCCATGCAAGCAAATTCGTCTTGAATGAATATCTTATACCAATGGGTTATGATTACAAAACTATCAGAATCGATATGACTTTTCATTTCATTGTACTGTTGTTGAAAAATTGCATTTCAATTGCATTAAAACGGTACTTTGCAGTTAGCTTAAGAACACCAAATGATTTAGTTTATGGTGAGCTTGGTAGATGTCCTATTTTAACACCTGTGTTAGACGTAAAACGTACTGGTTAAGTCATGTTTATGAAATCAGAGGAAGTCAAATGTAAATACTGGATTTGACAATTTTGTTAACAATTTGCCAAGTGGCGGTCAGTAATTTCACGAAATAGCTGTTACCTAATTTCAGTAATAACGGAAAATTACTAGGATTTTTAGTAATTTCATGTAATTACTGGGGTCACAGTAATTTCATGAAATTACTGAAAATTTAGGATTTTTATGAAATTACTGATTTCACATATTTACGGTAGCATAACCTCCTACCGTTTTTGCAAATGTTATCGCCCGGACTATAAGAGATATTAAAATTGCTATCCTACCTAGTGGCGTAATCTGACGTTTCACCCATATTTTAAATAACTGTTTGATCTCTGCTATTTTATCTGAAAAAACAATGTGTACACATTCTTTTAATCGTTAGTGAACCATATTCCTAATATTTTGAATTTTAGGGGGTTCCAGTCGAAACCTAAGTGTTCCATATATTTAATCTGAGATTATTTTCTGCTACTTAACCAAATTGCACTAGTCTTCTTACAGTTTACACGAAGACCCGAAACAGACCCAAACTTCAAAAGAACATCTATGCATCTTGCATGATGCAGATTTTTGTGTGAGTTCTTGTAACGGGTAAATACCTTCAATCAAATAAGATTTGATAGTGATAGTTCTAAGAAAACATTGGAGGGATTAAGAGGGGGGAGGGGGGAGAAGGAGAAAGAAAGAAACATACAAAGTATGTCTGCATGGGAAGGTTGATTTGCGTAAGCATTTTTGTGATTTTCCATACTGATAAGTGCTACAGTGCTGTCGGTCGGTGCAATGGACAGAAGGACTGTGTGAATGGTGAAGATGAAACACATTGTAAGACAGCTGGCAGGGACTACTTTTCTCCCCCTGGTCCCCCTGCGGTTGTTGATTTCACAAACCACATGTACACAGTGCGTCCTTTCAGCCAGCCAGACGTTGTGCAGGGGCGTATCACGTGTCCAGAAACCCACTACCAATGTCCCAAGGGTTACTGTCTCCCAGTGTTCACCAGGTGTAATGGAGTCTACGACTGCACAGAAAGGCACGATGAAGCAGAATGCGGCAATTACCAATGTGCAGAGTTTTACCGTTGTCGTGACTCTCAGACCTGTTTGCATCCATCTCACCTGTGTGATGGTGTGTACCACTGCCCACAGTCTGACGACGAACTGTTCTGTGACCTGCACTGCCCCTCTGAGTGCACGTGTCATGGCTTAGCTTTGTCGTGTCCCCAGCTGTTTCCAGCAGAACTTTATCCAGACCTGAAATACCTGAAAGCTCGAGGCAGTGGGATGAAGATGGAACATATGGTATTAAATATGATGCTGATCTACCTCAACCTGGCCAACTGCCATGTTTCTGGTTTGGGGAACGTCTCTTTCCCCAACTTGGTAGCGTTAGATCTCAGCGATAACCAGATCACCTCGCTTACACACACTATCCAGAATATGCATAATCTACAAGTTCTATTTATTTCAAATAACCCCCTTTCCAACTTTCTGCAGGGTCATAGCTCGCATGAGGCTGGACATGGAACAATACTATTTGACCATATACAACTGTTACATCTATCCGGAATTGAACTTTCAACAATCGATGACAGAATAGGGAACATGTTCTCTAATGTACAGATTCTGAATTTGTCAGACTGTGGCACACGTCATGTAACAGAACGAAGCCTGCAGTCGATGGTAAACCTGCAGTCATTGGACTTCACAGGTTGTGAACTTGATGGTATTCAGAAGGATGTCTTCAAAGACCTCAGCCAGCTTAGCGTGCTGTATGCTGATGATTACAGGTTGTGTTGCAGTGCAGTTTTATTAGACAACTTTGACCTCAACAACTGTCATGCTCCTGTGAATGAACTTTCTTCGTGTAATGACTTGCTTCGTTCAACTGTGTATCGAGGTGTGTTGAGCACACTTTCTTTTTTCGCCATACTGGGCAATCTGGTCAGTGCAGCATTTCGTGTAGTGACCATCAGAAAAGGAGAGGTGTCTGGCTTCACTGTGCTGGTGATCCATCTCTGTGTGTCAGACCTTCTGATGGGTTTGTACCTAGCAGTGATAGGAGTGGCTGACAGGATGTATAAGAACGTTTATATTTGGCATGATGTGTCCTGGAGACACAGTGCTGTGTGTCAACTTGCAGGTTTTCTGGCGTTGCTTTCTTCCGAAGTGTCTGCTTTCATTATTTGCCTCATCACCCTGGATAGATTTCTGGTTGTGCACTTCCCCTTGAACTTCCTCAATTTCAGTAGCATCCAGGCACAGCTGGCTAGTGCTGTCTGTTGGACAATCGGTCTCTTACTGGCAGCTGTTCCCATCTTTCCAAGTCTTGCTCACTGGAAGTTCTACAGTCAGACAGGCATCTGCATCCCTCTGCCAATCACCAGGAAGCAGTTCCCTGGCCATGTATACGCCTTTGCTGTGATGATTTTACTAAACTTGATTTTATTCCTTATCATTGCATCTGGACAAACTGGCATATTGTACTCGGTGCAAAGCAGCCGTACATCGCTCATCCTGAAGTCTCAGAAGTCTCAAGACAATAACATTTCTCGCCGGCTGTTCACCATCGCCATGTCAGACTTCCTGTGCTGGTTCCCCATTGGTCTGCTGGGTGTCCTGGCCTCTCAGGGTGTGTCTGTGTCTGGAGAGGTCAACGTTGCCATGGCAATATTTGTTTTGCCGTTAAACTCGGCCATGAATCCCTTTTTGTACACCCTGAATGTGCTGATGGAGAAGCGGCGTCAGGCAAAGGAGGACAGGCTTTTGAAGTGGATTGAAACTCATTGATAATTAATTAATCAATTCAATAGCTAGGAACCTAAGCCTTATACATGTATACCATTTTTGTTTAATTGTGTTGCTGTGTTCTACAGAAATTAATCTGTCGTCTGGTCTGTTTTTCCTTTGCGTATTACTATGATTGTATCAAAACACAGTTCGACATATAATTGAAAATACTGTGAATAAATAATGGTATTGTAATTATATCCGTACTGCCTAGTTGTTGCAGGTCTGTTATTATTCACTTGTGTTCTCCAATAGCTGGACGACTGTGAGAAATGAGCATAATGATACATGGTACCATAACATCTCACCCACCAAGGCAAAGAAACATGTAACTGGGAAACAGTTTGTTTTTCCTGTATGTGAAGCACGTGTGAAACACTTGCATACCCTGAACCCATTTTAATGCCTGTAAAATTGTAATCAAAGAGTTTGTAGTATCGAAAACAAATACAGCCACATACCTAAAATCCACCTATCATTATCATATGCATGTGAGAGAAATGCTAAAGATCAAAATCAAGATCGCATTGGGCATGGTCTCGTCTTGTCGAAACTGGATGGAGTGGACCTCGACTTCAGGAACCCCATTTCCATTTTACGCATTTAGCAATAAGCTATATCGTACTTCAGTTGTTCAGTCTTTCCAAAGACGGAAAACAAAACATGGACTATGTGTCCCTTCTTACTTTCGTCAACTACTATAACAACTTTGTGATTGAACAATCATTGAAACATTTTTTTTTATAATTCCATGGTTTCGGTTACAAGTTATTGCAATTGTGCATCGATTTTGAAGGTTGTATTACCATTTAAAAAGGTTTCCTGTGTACGAATTCTTAGCGCTAAGCATAATATTTTTGCAATGCGCAAGAACTCCAGGCTTGGGCCAGCTAAATATTACTTTAAGCATACAAGTCTACAAAGGGTTGGTATGCAACACCGTCAGTGCCATAATGGGTACTCCCTTTTATTTGATAAAATACAAAGTACTCCCCTTTAACGAAGGTCAAGGGCGATAGTCTTAAAAATATATTTCATTGGTTGGTAGCTTAAAGTGTTTGTTTCCAATCCTTTGATTGGATAGCATTTTTTGTTGACGGTTGTGAGACCGACTGCTAACGTTTTATTTAGAACCCTTATTCCACAAATAGGGTAAGTTATATTATTTTAGGATTGACTAACCTACTTTAGGTTAGTAAAGTAAGTTTTTACTAGTCATTTGCTTGATTGAGTGCAGATTATTTTAATTTTAGTCATTGTTTGTCAGCAATTAATTGTTTGTACCTTGGGTGACGTTGTGGGCGTGAGCTACAGTTTGTGGTTGTTATTGTTTTGTTTTGTGTTATTGCTGCTGTTGCTGCTTAGTATAATTAAGGAGTATTATTGATTTTAGTGAGATAATTGCATGCATGGAGGTGGTTAATAAGTGTTATGGTTGGGTAAATATTGTAAGGGGATCATGATATTTATGGGCTTAGAGTTTGTGACAGTTAACAAATTTAGGCATGCACACACATCACTCTCACACAGCAAGCTTACGGTACACACACTTATGACCTAAGATTGTTTTGTCATAATCTTTAATGTGTGGTAATATTGGGACATTAAGATTAAGGATTGTGCTTGGTTTTGTGTGTGCAGGGTTTTTCTTCTACTTTTCCTTCTGCTTCTCTACTTCTACCTGTCTACATATTCTTAACACCTCATCAATTAATCTTCATCTCCATCGTGTTTTATGAGTTCTTTCTGTGAATTAATGTAATCTGGAGAAGCTGAACCCAAGAGTTTTTAGTTTTTCATTGCGTGATCCTGCCAAAAGTGCAAATTACGTATTCCTGTAACAGGTACTTAAAATTTTAAAGAGTATTTGAAATCTTTTTCAAAATCATTGTGTTACCAGTGTTGCAACTAGGGATAAATAAAATCTTGTTTTGTTCCAGTGGGCCTACAAAATACCTCTTTGCATAAATTGCAGCTAAATGGAGTCAGAATGACCACGCCACTGGATACCTTTCAGCAATTTGCAAAGCACACCCACATAGCATCAGGAACAGACACTGATCTAAAGCTAAGCAACTCACAAATCAACAGTGAAGAATATCCAACAAGCAATGTTACCATCCCTACATCCATCATCAAGGACTGCATGCTATCAAAAAGCAAAAGACTGAACTATGCTGTAACTTATGCCACCATTCGTTTTGATGTATCCCAAATCACTGAGGGTCATTTTTCAAGAAATGTATCTTCACGTTGTAGATTCGTGTTTCAGTTGGATAAACAAAATGTGGTAATGCCGGACATCCACCGGGAAAAGATACACATTCGATTTCACCATCAGACTTGCAGCCAAAGGAATTATATCATAATTTATGAAAAGTTTTTCCTGAAGAGATATTATAATGTGATGGGTGTCTACCACACTGAGAATCTGCTTAGCTACAACACGATCAGGTGGACAGGCTGTGAGCCGCATTATGACACCTTTTCTGTCTACATTGTCAGGGAAAATGAGGTGTGGGTAGAGTTCCTGGTGACTGATTTCCGCGAGGATTACAGAGTAGCTATGACCATCAGTGTAGAACAGCACAGTCCTCCTGAACAGCGAGTAGATATCGGTTTCTTGTCACCAACCCTAGGTAAGTTGACACTGGCATCATTTCAGTTATGAATATAGCACTATAACATGAGACAGGGTTCTTTCACAGAAACAACTGATTCTTTATAAACAGACAAAAATCAATGTTGACATGTGGATGTAGAAATCAAAGTAATGCATCTTATATTGCATTGTGAATATATGCTGGAGTGAATGTACAGTTGACTGCTGGATGTGTGCACACACATGCATGCAAAACAAAATATATGTGTAACAGGTTTTCTGCAAACTCCGGGATTCAACCCTGAGTCAATGACAGAATTTCCAGAAGGGCAAATCGTCATGGATGCTACACTGAAAGTGCCCACCTCCCACAGTATACTGCTCAGTGACCTATATATTCAGACGGAACCCTTGTTCCATCTCAGCCTTTATAGCTACAGCGAGGGACAGGAACGTCTTCTATGGGCAGTTCAGTGCTGTGCTGAAGAGCACTGCTCAGCAATGCACGGATGCGACCAGTTTTATCCCTTGCCAGACATTTACAACCACACGGAACATTTGCACATCAGGTTTGAAGTAAAAAATTCATCCTGGAGAGGTAACATTGTGTACACAGAATTTTATTTGCTACACATTGTGGATTATACCTTTCAGGGTTTCAAAATTCTTTTCACATTTCATCAGGTAAGCTTGTCTGGGTGCTGAAAATAAGGATGATCGGCTCACATTATATATATCAAGGGTTACCTGCCAGATCATGATATATCGACAAACATTAGTATTTCTTTTTTTTCTTTATAGAAACACTCTTTTTTTTCTTTTTTTTTCATAGAAGCACTCTAAAAGGGGTATATTTTCATGCTATCAGATGTTTTAGGCGATATGACTTGTAAATTGTGAGTTATTAATGCTACCATCCAAGAACTGACCAAACCCCTGCAACCCAGATCATAAGATATCTGAATGTATCCTTCAGCTTACCAACAAAAATCTAAAACTTGAAATTTCGCCCTCGCTGAAGTAGTATATAACGCTTTCAACTTGTTCAGCATGTGCTGAGCAGACACTTTCGTCTTACAACTGACCGGCTGATCAGATGACAACTGATCCAATACAATCAAGTGATTGTACCCAAGAAGCTCCGCAATGAAGTGATGCAGGTGGCTCACAATGTACCGATGTCGGCACATGCAGGTGTCCGAAGAACGAAAAAACGGCTATTGAACAACTTCTACTGGCCGGGACTCATTGGCGACATCAAAAGGTATTGCACGTCGTGTGATGCATGCCAGAGATGCATAGGTAGAAACACAGTGAGGAAAGCACCCCTACAGAAGATGCCCCTCATTGAGACGCCATTCCATTGAGTGGCAGTAGATATTGTAGGTCCCATCATCCCAGAGTCGTCGAGTGGCAAGCGCTACACCCTGACAGTGATTGACTACGCCACAAGATATGCTGAAGCCACTGCCTTGAGAAAGATCGATTCTGCAAGTGTGGCAGAAGCGCTGTGGGAAATATGGACAAGAGTCCATATCCCTGCTCAGATATTGAGGTATTGGCCAGGTAGAAAGATTCAACGGAACTCTCAAGACCATGCTCAAGAAGTTGTGCCTTGATCAACCCAAAGAGTGGGACAGACTACTTCCAGCGATACTCTTTGCTTACAGAGAAGCACCTCAAGAGTCGCTGAATTTCTCGCCATTTGAACTCCTGTATGGCAGACATGTTCGAGGTCCACTACAAGTCCTCAAGCAGATATGGACTGACGAGCAACTGGAGACTGACGTCAGAACGAGGGCAGAATACGTCATTGATCTGAAGGAGAGAATTGAGGATGCGTGCAAGATAGCACAACAGAACTTGGAGAAAGCCAGCACACGCCATGCTAAGTACTTCGACAAGAAAGCCAAGGAAGGAAACTTGGAGGCTAGATCAAAAGTGCTTATACTTCTTTCACAGAAGCACAACAAACTCCAACTCACTTGAAGAGGACCCTACACTGTGGTGAAAAAGACCAGTCCTGTAGACTACAGGATTAGAATTGACGACAAGGAGAAGTCCTACCACATCCACTTGCTCAAAGAGTACCACGAGCGAGAACCAAAGGCTGGTGAAGAGTTTGTTGCTGTCGTGATGCAGGAGGAGGACCATGAAGACTACATGACAGACCACATTCCTCTGATCCCTCTGCAATAAACCGAAGACACGTCGCATGTCAATTATGGACCTCATCTCGCCAGGAAGCAGAAAGAAGAACTGCAAAAGATTGTGGAGCAACACAAGAAGAGTATTACGGACTTGCCAGGAGAAACCAATCTTGTTACGTGTGAGCTCAAGCTCACATCGCCATATCCAGTCAAAGTACACCAGTACACAGTACCCCACTCCCAGACAGAGACTGTCAAAAAGGAAGTAGAACAGATGCTCGCCATGAATGTAATTGAACCGGCGAACTCACCCTACAATAATAATGATAATAAAATAATGAAGAAAACTTACAAAGCGCACATTCCAGGCTAGCTGCTCATGGCGCTCACCCCCCCTTACCCAAAAAATAAATTTAATCAAATCACATCAATACCCATGCCCGCACGCACACAAGCACACACACAATGCATCAATTGTGTTGGTGAAGAAGAAGGACGATAGCGTCAGGTTCTGTATTGACTACAGGAAGCTGAACCTCATCACCGAGTTCGACGCTGAACCCCTTCCTGACATTGAGAGCATATTTGCCAAGATAGGTAAAGAATAGTACTTCACCAAGATGGATCTCTCAAAAGGATTTTTGCAAATTCAGATGACTGATAAGGACAAAGCGAAAACCGCCTTTAGCACACTGCAAGGACAGTTCCAGTGGAAATGCATGCCATTTGGAATGAATAACGCGAGTGCAGTGTTCTCAAGGATGATGCGGAAGTTGCTGGCAACGATCAAGCGAGACGATGTCCACAACTTCATGGACGACATCCTGATAGCGTCTGAGACTTAGGAGGAACACGTGAAAGCCATCAGAGCAGTAATGCAACGACTAGCTGAAGTAGGACTTACCGCCAAGCCCACGAAATGCTTCCTCGGATTTCATGAGATACCGTTCCTCCGGCATCGAGTCGGTGAAGGACAGATCAAACCTGAGACAGAAAAGCTCAAATAAACTTGAGAAAGCGCAGAGACCAAAGACCAAGAAGGAACTAAGATGTTTCTGAGGATTGGCAGGCTACTACCACAAGTTTGTGCCAAACTTTGCTATGCATGCAACACCTCTCACAGACCTCACGAAGAAGGATCGGCCTGACAAGTTAGAATGGACCAATGCATGTGAAGAGACCATGCGTACCTTGAAGACGAAACTTACCAGCGCTCCTATCATGCGATTACCTGACAAAGAGAAACCCTACGTGCTAGGCACAGACGCATCAAATCAGGGATTAGGTGCTGTTCTGCTGCAAGAGAACGAAGATATGGTACAGCCTGTGGCGTATGCTAGCAAGAAGCTGAACAAGCCAGAGCGCAATTACGCGACAATCGAGAAAAATATCTTGCTGTTGTTTGGGGTATCAGGCAGTTTGAGCCTTACGTGCATGGGACAAGGTTCATCATTGAGACGGATCATCAACCTTTGCTCTACTTGAAGAAGAACAAGACCCGCAACGGACGACTCATGGGCCATCCTTCTCCAAGATTATGATTTCACCGTCCAAGTAATTCCAGGCAAAGACAACGTGGGAGCCGACTACATGAGTAGAAGCTCCATGGACGACAACTAGAGTGATGAAACTACTTGCCTGCATTCAAGATGCAATGTGTTAGCAAACAGGAAAGAGTTGCTTGCTAAACTAATGCTCCATCAATTTTATGGCGAAAAAGGATGAGATTTTTTCCTTAAGAAGCCGGGTGTTGTCCCGTTCATTTACACATTACTAAAGGAAAAGCGTCATTAAATGCGTCATTGCCAAACATGAAAGAGAAAGGAATAAAAATGAACAAAGGAACAAAATGAATGCTAACATTATCAAAGTATTCACCTCCATTGAAGTGGATCATTTCAATCAGCAATTGTCTTTCACACTAGAGAAGGGTTTTAATTTTTTTTTTAACAAACAAAATAATTCCAAAACAAACAAACAAAACACAGACAGAAATAATAACAGAACACTTGTGGACAAGGGAGTAAATACCAACAATGATATCGGTGTCCTGGAGTCAACATGAGCCATCAACATAAAAAATCAGAACGCAGCCTCAGGTCAAGCAACCTAAAACTTCTCTGCAAACCTTTCACCAAGTACAAAACAGTTGGAAATAGATCTTTTCATTTCCAAGCACCACACATCTGGAACAATCTCCCTTACTCTCTCCACAACTCTTCATCTCTGTCTTCTTTCAAAACTGGCATTAAAACACATCTTTTCAGAAAATATATCTGTTAATGTGCCTGTCCATCCACCATCAGTCCACTCTATAAAGATTTTAAAAAAATAATACGTGTTTTATGGAGGTATTTAAAATGTGAGTTGTATGAGTGCCATTATGTTACTGTGTTTCATTTTTTATGTAAAGCGCGGTGAGTCCTGCTGTGTCAGAATAGCGCTATAGCAGATTTTTATTATTTTTATTATTAGTAGTAGTAGTAGTAGTAGTAGTAGTAGTAGTAGTAGTAGTAGTAGTAGTAGTAGTAGTAGTAGTAGTAGTAGTAGTAGTATAAAAATCCTACGTAGGAAACGGTGTATCTACAACTATTTAATTTAAATAATCCCTGACTATCTTGGGTTCTATTTTCTCCCCATAATAATTATCTTATCATTTCACTTTCTACTCTATCTTTTGCTGTTATTTTCTTTCTTTTTCGTACTACCCCCTAAAGTGCAGCAGAATATTCAACGTGATGAAGTTGGCTGCCTAAGAAGAAGAAGAAGATGGAGATCAGGTTGACACACTTTCCTCGACGATGAACAACACGATATGATTACTATATTTACAGTTCGATTTCTACACTAGTATGTATTAATTGGAAATCAACTAATTACTGACCTTTCTATTCATTGTGTTTTGCAATCAGAAAACGCTTTCAGGTACACAGTTGCAACAAACAACTGTCACATAAATTTCAACAGTGTCCGTCAAGCAGCTTTAAGCTTGAATTTAACACACAGCAACACGCACCACGATTTGTTCCTTGTATATTCTGGTGTGTGTGTGTGTGTGCGTGCGTACGTGCGTGCGTGCGTGCGTGCGTGCGTGCGTGCGTGCGTGTGTGCGCGCGCGTGCGTGCGTGCGTGCGTGCGTGCGTGCGTGCGTGCGTGCGTGCGTGCGTGCGTGTGTGTGTGTGTGTGTGTGTGTGTGTGTGTGTGTGTGTGTGTGTGAACAAGAACAACGTTATTATTGTCATAAGAAAACCAGACACAAATTGTTAAAATATTGACACCATTATATTGGTGCATGTCATTGTCATTTAGTTGCTTTCGTCTTCATCACCAACATCGTCAACATAATTATTATTTTAACCAGTTAATATTATCAAAAACTCCAACAATAAGAACATAGCATACTTCAGTTCTTTAGATCCATTACTATTATATATTATCCAATGAAAAGCAAATGATATCGGGTCATCATGAGTAACAACACCATCAACATTTGTCTCTGCATTTCATTATTATTGATAAACCTATTACGAGATGTGTTTCATAGTTTTGTTAACATCATCTTCATCAATACTTGTTTGAAAACTTAATATTTTCAAGAACATCATTAGCAGAATAATAATATTATTAATTTTTCAGCTATAAATGATTAGCAACGCTTCAACAAAATTAAAAATTATAATAATTTTTTTTTTAAACCATTCTGCGTATGTGTGTGTATGTGTGTGTTTATGTGTGTGTGTGTGTGTGTGTGTGTGTGTGTGTGTGTGTGTGTGTGTGTGTGTGTGTGTGTGTGTGTGTGTGTGTGTGTGTCGTCGTTATGTAGGTTACTGTCTATCCACCTTACAGTGATCTTAGACACACAAAAAGACAAACAAACAAGCAAAAAAATACAAAAGGGGTCCGGGGGGGGGGGGGCATAAATGTATGTGTTATTTTAAATATGTGATTAAGAATGTGTGGAGTGTGGAAGTAATATAGTACGCTAATCTATGCATGAGATAAGAATAAGCGACCCTCATTTAAGCACTATCCTATGTTACTGACATAACGGTAAACTACTCCAGCCTGGGTTCATATTTGGACATTTATAAAGAAACAAGACAATTTTTTAAATGTTAAAATAAAAAGTGTGTGTGTGTGTGCGTGTGCGCGTGCGTGTGCGCTTGTGTGTGTATGTGTGTGTGGTAGCCCCATTCCACTCCAGTAAAGCTGGCAGACGGTTTCTGGAACTGCTCAGTGCCCCACTGGCCCCAGTTCCGTCCACACCTGGCCTGCAACCTGAGAGTGCAGTGCTCCGGGGCAGAGGACGAAGATAACTGTGGGTACCCCACTTGTGGACATGGCGGCTTCATGGTGGATGACCAATGCTACGTCCTGGTCAGGCCTCAAGAACCACTGACCCACGCCCAGGCCAGGCAGGGGTGCAGAGACCTGGGAGGTCATTTGGTGATCTTGAACTCTGCGAAAAAAATGGAGGCAATGGAGGAGGTGATGTGGGCTAGAGGCAGAAAATTCGACTTCTATGTTGGGTTGAGACAGGGCTCGTACATTTCTCACCCCATGTAAGATGAAAGGGTGCATGTCTTTCCCTCGTTATTATTCGTTGCTTTGTCCATCAAAATGAATCTTGTCTCATGTGGCTAATTGCTGTGTTGGATCTTCTGATTTGTCTGCTTATTCTTGTACTGTATCAGAGCCTTCATCTGTTTTTGTTATGTTTTGTTCCGTTATGTTAATGAGGTCATTGTTTGTGATTTTGTTCAAAGACTTTCTAATTCGCCCTGTGCATCGACTTTTTTATACTTTGGATTAAATCTAAGGTCAATTTCAAACTAACAAATCGATTTTTCTGTTGACTAGATTGAAAGCGAATTGTACTTATTGCCAGAGGTATCCATATGCCAACGCTTTCTAACGAACTGTTCGGCATTTGCAAACATTGCTCACCATCCTGTTAGCAGCACTGATCGTATTTTGCAACAGAGGTGAATGGATCAAGATGTCATTTATGCAACGATTGTCTCCAAAGTTTATAATATTATGCAACCTACATAAGTATGTACAAGGAATGGTTCGGGTTTTTTTTCAAGCATGCTGAAAGTTGCTTCTTTAAAGTTTGTTTTCCTGTGTCTCAGGTACACTTTTGTACTCCAACATGAGGACGGCTCTGTAGCTTATTCAGTTCCGGTTATGGATGAAGGTTTGTAAATCGCTCTTTTTCTCTCTCTCACTCTCTCTCTCTCTCTCTCTCTCTCTCTCTCTCTCTCTCTCTCTCTCTCTCTCTCTCTCTCTCTCTCTCTCTCTCTCTCTCTCTCTCTCTCTCTCTCTCTCTCTCTCTCTCTCTCTCTCTCTCTCCTCTCTCTCTCTCTCTCTCTCTCTCTCTCTCTCTCTCTCTCTCTCTCTCTCTCTCTCTCTCTCTCTCTCTCTCTCTCTCTCTCTGTGTGCATCGATTCTCTTGGTCAGAGTTGACTATTTTACCATTGTTTAAGAAAGGAAATAGAGTTCATAATAATTATAGGGGGATTAGTCTGTGGAATATAGGTAGTAAAATTTATGGGGGTATTATTAACAGGAGACTACAAACTTAGATTGAGGATAATAATATTACAGGGGAACACCAAGCAGGGTTTAAAAAGCGATACTCAACCATAGATCATATTTTTAACTTGCTTTCGTGTGTTCAAAAGCAATTTGATGCTATTCATGGTAGAAAACTCTATGTGGCCTTTATCGATTTCGAAAAAGCCTTTGACACAATAAATAGAAAAATAATGTGGCCAATACTTTTAAAGAATAAAATGAATGGGAAACTATTTGGGTGCATAAAAAGTATGTACGCTAATGTCAGGGCAAGAATTAGATGTAGTGCAAAACTAACTGATGTTATAACATGTTCATCTGGAGTAAAACAGGGATATGCACTTAGTCCAGTTCTTTTTTCTCTGTACATAAATTAATTAGCTATGAATGTTATAGAAAATGGTAGACATGGTGTTTCATTTCTTACAGATGCCATATAATTATTTATTCTTCTGCTTGCAGATGATGTTGCACTGTTATCTGAAACTGTTGTAGGGCTTCAAAATCAATTGAACAATCTTTATCGGTCTTCTTTACGTCTCGGTTTGAAAGTTAATATGAAGAAAACCAATGTAGTAGTCTTTAAAAAGGTGGATACTTAGGGTCAAGAGAAAGGTGGTTTTGGGGTGATATATCGATACCTGTTGTAAATTCATACAAATATTTAGGCATTCAGTTTACAACTAAGTTAAGTTTAAATGTAGCATGCATAGACTTGGCAAGTAAAGCAAAACATGTTTTGTTATGTGTTATGTGCAAGTTGAATGCTTTAGATATTTTCTCAGTGGAGATATTCTTTAAAGATTTTGATGCCCAGATTGCACCAATTGCTTTATATGGGTCAGAAATATGGGGCCTAGACGCAGCGGCCAGACATGTAGAGACATTTCATACATTTGCACTAAAGAAGTTGTTACGCGTCACGTTACGTACACCAAATGATTTGATATATGGAGAGCTAAATAAATATACTATTACTATCACTGCTAGAGTCAATTGTATTAAATACTGGCTTAAATTGATACATATGAAAGACCACAAACTGCCAAATAAATCGTATTTAATGTTGTTTAATTTAGATGAGAAGGGAAAACGTAACTGTAGGCTTCGTGAGGATTCTGAAAAACACTTTATAAAACCATGTCAGAAACGCAAAGGACAATCTGCATACATACATACATACATACATACATACAGACATACAGACATACATACATACATACATACATACATACATACATATACATACATACATACATACATACATGCATACATACATACATACATACATACATACATACATACATACATACATACATACATACATACATACATACATACATACATACATACATACATACATACATACATACATACATACATACATACATACATACATATTCTCCTAAGAAAATGTATATTCGTATCCTTTTACTGGAAACCCAGAGGGTGATAGAATTAGAGAAATAAAGATAAAAAGGATTAACGTTTACCTTATATATACATACATACATACATACATGCATATGTGCACATACATACATACATACATACATACATACATACATACATACATACATACATACATACATACATACATACATACATACATACATACATACATACATACATACATACATACATACATAAATACATAACATATGAACATATATATATATATATAGAAATAAATATATATATATATAAATAAATATATACATCAACCAAGGCTGGCATATGTTATGCTGCCCATTTCAAAACAAACTGCGAATGTTCCATACTTATGTATGTATGTATGTATGTATGTATGTATGTATGTATGTATGTATGTATGTATGTATGTATGTATGTATGTATGTATGTATGTATGGTATGTATGTATGCATGTATGTATGTATGCACATATGCATATATATGCACATATGAGAAATAAAGATAAAAAGGATTAACGTTTACCTTATATATACATACATACATACATACATACATGCATATGTGCACACATACATACATACATACATACATACATACATACATACATACATACATACATACATACATACATACATACATACATAAATATGAACATATATATATATATATATATATATGCGTGTAAAATACATGATATACAACCAAGAACATTAGTCGTTTTGAAAACAACTACATTATCAAAATAAAATGGAAGAATATAATGCAAACATAAGCATGGAACATTCGCAGTTTGTTTTGAAATGGGCAGCATAACATATGCCAGCCTTGGTTGATGTCTATATTCTACTGTATCATGCACTTGAAGCTTCAAACTTTCATTCAGGATTAGGTTTTCTACTATGTGGTCAGCTTACTTCTTTGAGTGATACAGACGTTGTCGGTAGGGACTGTGACTTGAAACACTCAACATCTTACGTGTGTGAGCTGCCATCCTATTCACAAAGTCGACCGAAGGAGAGCCAACCCTTTGACCCAAACGGTCCTCCCATTGCTCTACCCAATGTAACAAGCACCTCTGCCTTCACCACTCCCCACCCATCGCTGTTCTCTCCTTGCCCCCACCAGCACTGGACTTGGGCATTTTTGGCTTGTGACGTCGACAGCCGTTGCTGGGGTAGAAATGACGTCACGTCTTTCGCCTGGGATTCTCCATCTTCCTCGTGGTGTGACGCACCAGTGACGTCATTTCCGTTTTTCTTTTCCTGCGGAGTGGTGGAGCAGCGAGTGCCTTTCACTCTGGTGTGTGACTCTCGTGAGGACTGCTTTGATGGTACTGATGAAGGGTTCTGCACGTACCGGCCCTGTCCTCTTCACGCTGTGCTGCAGTGTGGCAACAATGGACAGGTCAGATGACCCACAATCTGACCAGCTCGCTTAGTCATAGTCCAAGCTGAAAGAGAATAATGAAAACATTCAGTTAAAAAGTGCATAGTATACATGATCTTCGATCAAACAAGTGTACTATTTGTTCCAACGTAAAGGTCACAAATTACTTTCAAGTTATAAACGTATCACACCTCTCTCCCTGTGTGTGTGTGTGTGTGTGTGTGTGTGTGTGTGTGTGTGTGTGTGTGTGTGTGTGTGTGTGTGTGTGTGTATGCGTGTGCGTGCGTGTGCGTGCGTGTGCGTGCGTGTGCGTGTGCGTGCGTGTGCGTGCGTGCGTGCGTGCGTGCGTGCGTGCGTGCGTGCGTGCGTGTGCGTGCGTGTGCGTGCGTGCGTGCGTGCGTGTGTGTGTGCACGCGTGCGCGTGTGTGTATGTGTGTGTGTGTGTGTGTGGTGTGTGTGTGTGTGTGTGTGTGTGTGTGTGTGTGTGTGTGTGTGTGTGTGTGTGTGTGTGTGTGTGAGAGAGAGAGAGAGAGAGAGAGAGAGAGAGAGAGAGAAAGAGAGAGAGAGAGAGAGAGAGAGAGAGAGAGAGAGAGAGAGAGAGAGAGAGAGAGAGAGAGAGAGAGAGAGAGAGAGAGAGAGAGGAACAATGCTTTGTTTGATGTGGGCCACATACTCGTGTGATTAGCTTTTAGGGGACAGTGGATTTAGATCAGCACAGATTTGCATTGAAATAGAGGGTTTATGTTTGCCTTTGAAAGCAAACATGGGAGGATTTCCCTCTCCTAGCCCTCCTGAATGTATTACAAGCTTAACCCATATGCTACCATTGGCTTTTCTTGATGAAGCTATGGACATATTTTGGGGCTTAATTGTATCACAATCGTCATATCTGACGATGATTTCAGATTATTTCATCAACAAATTTGATCTTGAGGGGTAAATATTTGGTAGCGTGAGGGTAGATTTTTTGGGTCACTCAAAATACTATGTTCAGTGAAACAAGCCAATTTGGCTTGTGTCAAATTCTTTTTATTCAAACATTTTCTGTATCAAAACGTTATTTAAAAAACTCACCAAAACCTATATTGCATGTAGTTTATGTGTATCGGAATATACTCGAATTATATTTAAAAACAACAGCTTCAAATTATAATACTCAAATGACCTTTTAACCACCAAAAGTATATACTATAGACGCGTTTTGGTTAATCTATGACATTTTGAGCTTATGCAGTGTCAGATTTCAAAAGATCTGAAAAGAATGTGTTGCATTACATTTTCCAATGGAAATCCCAATATCAATTTCACAAAACGATGTGAATCAACTAAAACAACAAAAACAAACAACACATGAAGTACACAATGGCTCTTTTATAGAAATATTGATTTTTGAAGAAATCCAATTGATAATGTGTCTAAACAACAACTAATACTGAAAACCAGCTGCCGTGGCGTAGTGGTTAGCGTAGCGGACTACTGGCTGGGAGGTCACGGGTTCGAATCCCATCATAGGCGAGGGTTTTTTTCTGTCCTGGTCCGACTCCTTCCCAGAGTGAGTGGCTATGGGCTCAATGGGAAAACTGTAACCACACAGTCGAGCTTCATACGCTTAATGGATGTGATTCTGCGACTGTTGCTCTAATTTGAAGACCAACACTGCAGGTGTCTGTGTAGTTATCGGGACTGGTTAACGCCGGGATATCATTATGAAAGGAAGCGTAGAATACAGCCCTGTCATGTAGTCTCAGACCAATACGGAGCTCCATAGCATCATCATCATAGTCATCCGCCTCATTTCCATCAATCAGTAAAAACAAAAAATGCTCAGAATCTGTGGCTTTGCATGCCCTGGTCTCATGGTGACCTCAGTTTCGGTTTCCAATCCAGTATATGCCTTGGTGCGTTCCGGTCAAATTATCGGGGATCAGTGTGTTCTGGGGAGCTGTCAGTGGACGGTCGTGGTGGTGCCCTCGGAGGAGGACCTCACTCATGCTGGCTCCGCGACTAATAGAACAGTGGTGTCAGTAGGGTGCTTAGTTGGTGGTGTCCTGAACAGGCTCTACTGAACTCCACCGAAGTGACTCAGCAGCAGTGCAGTGTCTCCTCGGCTGGTTGCCTCCTGATGGCCTAACATAGATTCGCTCCCCTTGGACTGCTGGTCTTGGATTCTGCAACCTGAACAAGCGGAAGCGTGGTGTGGATTCAGAATGAGCGGCGTGGGAGCAACGCCACTGTATGGCCCAGAAGATGGGACAGTAACAAAATAAATACTACTGAAATGATTGCCAGAAATAGTGATATCCATAGGAGCCTGTTGGGTCCATTTCAGGCACAGATTACTTTGTGTATAAATTAATAAGCCATTCACTTCAGTATTGCCCTCGTTGATTTAATTGTCTTTGTTTTCATCCTGAAAGGGTCTGTAATATGTCCACATGCTTTACATCTGATATAGATTATCATTTAACCGTCTCGATAAGATAAACGCAAACATCCTTGTCATTCCAACTCACAAGGAGACGTTCTTTAATTGTGTCATGTTGTGTTTTTCCACCTCCATTACTGGTTTGAGGGACCAGAACTATCCATGCAGTCCATCTATGAAAGTATAGCAATGCAGTAGTCAGGTGGAACATAATTGAGCGTTCCAACATATGGGATCGTGGTACCAATGGGTTAATCACAGTGCATATGCTTTTTCATGTAACAATCTTCCCTTTGATACCATATCTTTAAAATGTTAGTCCTACTACGTGAATCTGGCTCATCCATATCCTTCTAAAGTAACTAATTCATTGTAATGATGTCCTTTCATTTGTACTTTGGAGCGTCTTACAGACAATCCCTAATTTTCCATTCATTTGTTTTCATCTGTCCATGTAAAGAGGGCCTCAATATTTCATATTTTTGTCAAACACGTTTCCATAATTTAATGTAATAAGGCCAATTACTGCATCTTTTATTTGATTCTGTTCCGTTTGAATGTTATGTCAGCATTGTTGGATTTTCAGTGCTTGTTCATGGAGCAATGGTGCAACGGTCATCATGAATGTACCAATGCATTTGATGAAGCAGATTGTGCGTTGAAAGGCAATATACCACATGGTCTGTTAATGGACAAGTATATGAGTGAACGTTCCCCTAACGACTCATATTACTCTGATCGGAATCGTCATCTTCAGCCCCCGGCTGTGGTGATCTTTGACAAAGAGATTTATGGCAGATACCTGTTTGAACCATTGCCGCCTTCTGGTGAAGATGACCACAGGGATAACGCCACAATATGTTCACAGACCCACTTCCAGTGTCCTGGTAACGGTTACTGCCTGCCTGTCTTTGTCCTCTGCAACGACATGTTCGACTGTCCGGGTCATGAGGACGAGGCCCGCTGTGAGAAGTTCACCTGTCCAGGGTTCTACCGGTGTCGGGGTTCCCGTGTCTGTCTGCATCCTGACCACGTGTGTGACGGGTTCCCGCACTGTAAGCAGCAGGATGATGAACGGTTCTGTGGTCACGTGTGTCCCTCCACGAGCTGCACGTGCCAGGGTCTGTCTTTTCGCTGCAAGAGAGAATTCAACGCTGACGGCTTTCCTGAAGTGCGCTATTTGGATGCTAGCAACAGTGGGCTGAAGCCATATCATCTGTGGAACAATACCATGTTGATATTTCTGGCTCTTCAGCGTTGTGCTCTCGCTAACATGTCTCTTCCTCTGTTGCCCAACTTGGTCATTTTAGACGTCAGTTACAACAACATTTCCTTACTGACTACATACATTTTGAGCGATGAGAAGAATCTGAAGGTGTTGGTGCTTGCTGGCAATCCACTGACTGAACTGTTTGAAGATAACAGATCCTCAGAACCACAGACTCAACTTAACCATTCTGTGCTGCACGTGCTCTCTTCACTGACCCTGCTCAACCTGTCACAGAGCGGCCTGCAGCGGGTGACTGGCAGTTTGCCCACACCACAGCTACATACATTGGACGTGACAGGATGTGACCTGCACCACCTCCCCCGTCACTGGCTCACACCC
>CM065682.1:80321029-80331029 GCA_017654935.2 Phymorhynchus buccinoides
AAAATCAGACGTGAACCTTGAAGGCTTTGCCTCTTGTTGCATAATATTTTGGTGTTATTGATGACGAAGGAAAAGGGTGTGTGTACATTTTGACCAAATGACAACTTTTTCGTTGCCACTGGGTTTAACGTGTGCTAAGTGCATGGGCACACGGGACCCCGGTTTGTCGTCTCATCTGCAAGACTCGGGGTTTGGGGTTCTTGATGTGCTGATGTGTGTATGCATGGTGTGTGTGTGTATGCACACGAGCACATCAATGACAGACTGTTGTAAACTTACAAAAAAAGCATTTTACAAATACATTTGAACATCAATTCTCTTCACCCAGTCCGCCCCGCATGCTCCTGACTTTTATCTCAAACACACACACACACACACACACACACACACACACACACACACACGCGCGCGCGCGCGCGCGCGCGCGCATGCATGTGCGCACACACACACACACACACACCATAATGTGCTAAACAAATCAGGCCGATACAAAATATGAATTGTTGAAAATGTTATTTTTGTCGACAAAAATATTTATGATTTTCAATGCCTAAATAAAACTTGTGAACACTCTTACATTACACACCTCCACCAAAACCTGAGGGAGACAATAACATTAGGGCTTTTATTCTTTGGATAGTTGCAACTGCAATAAAATTATATGACATATTAAAAATGTCTGGTGCATCTAACAAAAGTTTGCATTTCTAAAAGAAAATAATAATAATGATAATAACTGTAACATTTATAGAACGCCCTTTCTCTCTTGAGCTCACGGCGCTTCACAAATTATTTAAATGAATAAATAGATCATAAATATTTAAAAAAATAAACTACTAAAATACTAACCATCACAAATACGCACACAGCCACAACACGCGCACACCCACACACAAAAACATTCGCGCGCACTCTCACACACAATGTGGGGAACATAGTTTTAAGGCAGGAAACAAGACAAGGAAGAAATCAGAGGATAGAAGAATCCTCTGAAGTCGGAGTGTGGCTGCTCACATGCAAAAATAAAAACCGTTTGCTTCACAAATGACGTTCTTTCGATGAATGTTTCGTTGTGCATTGATAGTGTAGATAATCCACGATGGCTGCACCCTGCAGCTAATATGACAACTGTCTGTCCCTGCAAACATGTCCGCGCCCAGGTAAACATGGCGGCGCCGTAGTAAGCTGCCATTTCTAGTGAGGGATGGCGGCTGTAGGATCGTACAGGTAAGCAATTCTGTTTCTAACAGAATTATGTTTAAAAAACGGCGCTGAGTTTTGTTCAAACAAATGCGAACAAAGGAGTCTACTAACAAAAGGGAATCTTTCAACAAATGTTTGTCAGGCAAATCACCTAGTCTTTAAGAACGTTGTGCATTGGGCAAGTGGTCTGTTCAGTAATAACTCTTGAAGAGTTGCACTAAGCCAGTGCTTTCCAATGGCAGAGTGTTGCACTAAGCCAGTGCTTTTCAATGGAACTTTTGTACTGGTTTTTTTCCCTGTCTTATGCTTTCGGCCGTACAGTGGCGTTGCTCCCACGCTGTTCATTTAAAGTTCCAACTCGCAACCACAACCTGGTTTGTCATGTCGCGAAAACCCAAATCAGTAGTCCAAGGGAAGCGAATCTATGTTAGGCCGTCAGGAGGCAACCACCAGAGGAGACACTGCACTGCTGCTGGGTCACCTCGGTGGAGTTTAGTGGAGCCTGCTCTGAGCTAATATAATGCAGGACACCACCTATTAAGCCCCATACTGACTCGTGACTGCCAGTTTTCCTCATTGTCCTGCGCTGATTTGTTTCGACAAAACACAATGCCTAGAATGTTTCTACAAGTTCAAATGCACAATCTTGTAAGGGCTGGGCAGTACAAGGACTTGAGTCTCTGCTAGAAGAAACTTTGCGTGTAGAAACAGGAGCATGTTTGTCCAATACTGACTGAAGGGCACTATCATACTGGGCGGCAGTACAAGAACTAGATGTGTACTTAGATAATTCTACTTCAATATCTTTTCCGAAAACAGTTATGTCGATTGCGCAGATATTTCTGACGCTGCGGTACACGTGCTTGTGAACAGGGAGCTCTATGTCAAACAAACTCACAACACAAACATGGTCAGACTCGAGGTCATGATTGACCTCTGAGGATCGGTGAACTCCATCACTGGGCCTTTCAATCACCAAGTCCAGAGTGTGGCCATGTTTGTGAGTGGGTCCGGACACAGATTGATGAAGATTGTACATGTCTAACACTTCTAAAAACTTAACAGAGCTACGATCAGTGGGAGAGTCAACATAAAAATTAAAATCCCCTAACAGACACAGGTTTCCATGAAGCGTATTACAATGATCAAGCAGACAAGGGAATTGGTCAAAAAACAAAGTTTCAGTCAGCTTATTCACAGACGTGGGCCAAGGACGATACACACACACACAATTTAACACACTATGCTGTGAGGTCAGTGAGACTTGATAACAGCGATACCGCCACCACGACGAGAGGGGCGTGGCAGAGACTTGATGGCATAACCCTCAGGGGTCAAATCTGCACAAACGGCTTCATCCCCCTGTGGTTTGAGCCATGTCTCTACCACAAACAGGAGGTCAATGTCATTGTCGGTGATGAAGGAAGTGATGCCAGCTCTTTTCTGTCTACAATTTTGGGCCAACAGATTGGGCGTTGAAAGAGGCGACTGTAAGATTAGTGTTCTTGCGAACAGAGGAGGAAAAAGGAATTTGAATCAAGTTGTTCGTGTTAGCAGCCGAACGCTTGGTTGTAGCAGTTGTACTGTCGCTAAGCCTATTACTAGCGTTGTCTGGAAGACGGGAACACGGGAAGACACGCCGTGTCGCTTCTCTGAGGATTTACTGCTGTCAGCTGGCAGGGGATTGAGTAGTGGCAGGGTCAGGCCTGTTGCCACACACAATGCTGATTTTCTTCTGCTTTCGACGTCTGCCACGATGTGTACGAACGCGGGGAAGGTGTTAACCGATTCCTGCCCCTCTAATAGCATCCACTATAGAGGGGTCCAGTGTTGATGGGGCCACAGATAAAAGATGTATCCTGGAGTAAGAGATGGGGGCGGAAGGAACAGGGAGGGAGGGGTGGTGGTGGGTAGTGGAGATGGAGGGAACGAATCCCTCTTCTGAAGAAAGAGACGCTGTAGCGAGGGATGGTGGTAGGCGGTAGGAATGGAAGAAATGGAATCCAGATGTGGGGAAAAGTGGGGTTGGAGAAATGGCGTTTCTTGACCGGCGAGAATACTAGAAAACTGTGCCAAAAAAGAAATCCAAATAATCAGTAGATCTGGTGGCAGAATGGCACAAAACACACACCAATACATGCTCCACTCCATCATGCTGCACTCGTACAACTTTCACCACACTGCACAGTCAAACAACACTATCACAAAAAATGAGAGAGAGAGTGACCATGCTGCCTGCAAGGCGTGACCTCTTCTTCTTCATATATGTTATTGTTCTTAGATCTGTTTGATCATTTAGGAAAAAAAGTGGTATTGTCTGCCATTTGTTTTCTTTTGATGTTGTCTTGGTTGCAGTGATGCCTAATTGGTACTTTTATTCCAGTAATTGCGCTATTCCTGACTTTACAGGCCAATATTTCCACACCTACAATAAAGGCCAGGGGTGAAAAAGTCAAAGTCAAAAATACTTTATTATCACGTTAGGTGAAATTACATCGTGGTCTCGTACAAGCACAATACAATCAAAGAAACACATTTGCATGCATGAAAAATGAAAACAAAACTAAGGAAAATTGAATGACAAATCATGCTTTGCAAAAACATTTGAACATAGTTAGGGTCGATAGAAGCGACTATCAAAACATTAAGAACTGCCCTCTTTCCCACCATTCCTATTATCGCATTCATTTGTTCACCCCCACCCTACCCCCAAACCCCCACCCTCTCCAAGTCACCCCAAGCTTTCACATATTTTTGTTCCCTTCCGTTCCCAACATTTCATGCGCCCCCCCTCTCTCTCTCTCTCTCTCTCTCTCTCTCTCTCTCTCTCTCTCTCTCTCTCTCTCTCTATCTCTCTCTCTCTCTCTCTCGTACACACATATACACACAGACATAGAGACATACGAACAGACAGACGCACACACGCACGCACGTACGAAAACACGGGCACCCCTGATGAATACCACAGTTAACATTAATTGCTCAGACAACCACCCACCATGGTTGATACAACTTATGTTATTATTCATCAGTACCGATGCTATTTACGTAATGATAACAATATTTCCTCCCCAGAGATAGGGCAGCTAAAGACAAGATCGTCATCGTAAGCATCTTAAAATGTTCAAACCATTGTTCAACAGTTGTCTGCTTGTTGATATGTTTCCTTTTAGGTATTATTTTATGAACAGAGACCAAGAAATCCGTTTGATTGTTTATAGAATCCATCAGATTTTCAACAATTCTCTTGTTATGTTCTTTCTTTTTATATTTAAAGAAATTTTTATACTCTCGTCTTGCCTGACATAAGTTAAACCTATCCTGTTCATCTAAAGTACGACGAAATTTCTTCAAAAGCTTACGCACACGTTTCCTTCCATTCCTACATTCACAGTCAAACCAATCTTGCGCCATCTTTCTCCCATTTACACAAATTATTTTCTTCATACAATCTGCCGCTTCTTTCAGAGCTTCATTAAACATATTAATAGCCTCATTAACATTCACATCAACAGCCTGAACTGCTGCTTCTAATTTCATTTTAACTGATTCGGAATTCAATGTAGTTTTAAATACAAGTGCGGATCAGAGTTCCAAGTAAACTTATCAATATACACCTTTTCACTATAATCGCAAATAACATGATTATCAGGAAAATTAACAGACAAAACAACATGCATGTGGTAACTTTCCGTGCGATCACAAACATACAAAATACAATCATCACTAACAGTAGCAAACAAATCACTCGACATCAGAAAATAGTCAATCACACTGCAGCCAAAATCACATATGTACGTGTAGCGTCCCAGAGAGAGAGAGAGAGAGAGAGAGAGAGAGAGAGAGAGAGAGAGAGAGAGAGAGAGAGAGAGAGACGAGAGAGAGAGAGAGAGAGAGAGAGAGAGAGAGAGAGAAGGCGAATGCGAATGTGAATGATTTATTCAAATAGGCCAAGGCCCCTTATGAAGGGGTAGTGAACAAACAAAGATCAACAGCCATAATAAACTTAGTAATCCATCAAATAATAATAAAAAATAATACAAATCATCATCAATAATCTAGTAATACATGATACTAATGTCGCTACATATAACAATTGCTTCAGTCAGATGGCAATTAACATCCAGTAAGAACATAACAGAAGAAGGACTATGAAATAGCAATGTCTCTAAATTTGAAAGCTTTATACATAAAAAGGGCCAGATTCCGAATATCACTTTCTTTCTTTGAAGCTAACAACAATGTTAATTTAAACGCACATGGATTACGAATATATTTGTTGTGTGTGAGAGAGAGAGAGAGAGAGAGAGAGAGAGAGAGAGAGAGAGAGAGATAGGAGAGAGAGAGAGAGAGAGATAGAGAGAGAGAGAGAGACCCGAGAGAGAGAGGAGGGGGTGGGGTGGGAGAGAGAGAGAGAGAGAGAGAGAGAGACCACCACCTCACATGGATGCTTTGTCCGTGAATGGTGGCGCCAGTGTCTGTAAACTGCTGTTGTGCTGAAGTGTTTGGGTGGACGTTTACCCAGGTGGAAATGTATCTAGTCACATGTGACATTGGCTATCTCTGTCTGTCTGTCAGTTTGTCTGTCCGTTAGTCTGTCTGTCTGTCTGTCCGTCTCTTTGACTATATCTGCATCTGTTTGCCAAGCTCATTCTCTTCATTCAGGCTGTGTGTTTTGTGTGTGCGCTCGCTCGTGTGTGTGTGTGTGTCCTGTCTGTGTGTGTGTGTGTGTGTGTGTTGTGTGTGTGTGTGTGTGTGTGTGTGTGTGTGCGTGTGCGTGCGTGTGTGTGTGTGTGTGTGTTCCGAAATGTCAAGGAAATGGAAGACATTTTCAGAACACGGGTTTTTGCCCTCCTGTTCTTTAAACTCCGGTTATTTTCCATTTTTGTGTGTGTTTTTTGTTTGTTTTCTTTTAACTAGATTATTATTGGACGCATTGTTGTATTGTTCTTGCTTGCTTTGTTTGCAAAGACATTGTATTGAAATGTTTTGTAATGATATTTTCAATGTGGAAACGAAAATATTTGTTTTTTAAAACCCAGCTAGAATCTGTTTAGCTTACGAGTATTTTTTTAATTTTATTTAGCTGAAATGACAACCACCACAATAGCCAGTCACTCACTCACCCAAATAATAACCATAACAATTATCTAAGACAACAATTGCAACAACAACAACAACAACAACATCAACATCCATAGCAACAACTGCAATGTCACAATCCAAAAGAGAGACAAGGAAAGTGAGGAGCGTGGTCGATGCATTTACCCAAAGAATCAGTCTTCCAAATAAAAACAGAGGCGTGAAATAACGAACAGGATTATATAATCTTTGAATAAAAATCAAATAGTGTGCACATATAAATAAATATGATTATGAAATCAAAATGAAATAAATGATTAGTCAAACTAAAAGAACAATGAAACTAAAATAATAATGACCCTACCAGAAAGGAACTCACATTCACAAACACACCCAGCCTGCCTGCCGGTCCCTACACACACACACTAACAATAGTCTCAACCAACTTATTAGCCATTCTCCCGCCAAAATCTGTAATCCAATCAAACAACACGAAAATATCTCTACCGAACCACAAGCGCACGCACACACGCTCAAAGACATGGCTACACCTATACTATGCCACAAACTAAAAAGTCTATTTTGTGACATTACCCCCCTTTTGAAAGACCTAACTTAACAACACTAACACAATACAATAATATCCATTTTCCAATTATCAACATGTAATCATTAAACAAATAAATCAGTGCAAATACAGCCCAAAAGGAGGATAACAACAAACCGTTTTTGAACAGTGAACACACAAAGACTTTACCTAAGTCAGCCCGAACTTTTGGCATTAACAAATTGACACAAGTGTATGTACAACACATATTGGTACCAAAACATACACAGTAACACATCAATACTGAAACACACCTGACCAGACAGGTACAGACAGCCAACTTATAAACAGAAGGGACACATTTACAGCCAACAATACACATGACCAGCTCGTTTGTTTCATCCACACAGTACCTGCAAACAAACAAAATAACAGTACAAAACACTAAACGTGTGCATTCCATACCAGGCTCATGCTATTAACAGAGATTTAAAGTACGATCTGTAGGACACCATAAATCTCTCAGCCTAGTTATTGAACAGCGACTAAAACACCAACCCTTTGGTTGTGTATAAAACCAATAACATAGACCATGCACACCCCAGCTGACTACTCCCCAGCAGTCGACTGTCAAAGACACGAACATACAGCAACATAGAGCAGGAACACCTGTGGACAAGAAACACAAACAACCCGACCAGACATTCAACATTTATATCAACAACACACAACAAGAAAACAAACAACACAACACGAAACAAACAACACGAACAAATGTGCATACAACAACAGGCCTATGCTAGTAACAAGGTTTAAAGTCCTATGTGTAGGACACCATTTACCTCCAGCTGTGTACTACCACACAGCTAAAACACCAACCCTGTCCAGGTTGTGCAACAGCAAACAACAGTATAGCCTATGCACATTTCAGCTGGCTAGTCGCAAGCCAACTAATACGAGACCCTGAGAATCACTCATGGTACAACCAACATCAGTCACGACCATCGGCTATAACATCAGCCATCCCAGGTATCCACATACCTGTAACCCAAAGGCCAGGTGCTACCTGCACCTGTAAGAAAAACTCAGGTACTGAGTACCTGTACTGCGATGTATACCGCACCTCAGCCCATGGAGATCCAAACTCCATGACAGCAGCTTACTGTTGACCTGACCTGAGCCACAGCACGGGCTCACTCTGAATAACAATCATTATAATACAGATTCTGCTTTATATACTCACAACAATCTGCTTGCATAACAAAGAACGACCTCATACTAAAGCAATAGACACATTTATTCACACAAACAAGTCTCCCAATTTTCACACTCTCAACCATGAGTCTTTTCTGTAGTCTCTATTCAGAACCCTAAGAAAGAATGGTATTCAAAGTCTCTTGTTGTTATTTTATAACAGTCCATATAGGTTAACACAACGGGAATGTCATCTGCATTCTGGTCCATCGCAGCATCAAGTGTCTCGAAAATGGGAATGAACAATATCCACAAGACTATGTGCTTAGCCTTGACACAGCCAGTCTGGCACACAGGCGAGCGTCCTTCTGTTTATCAGAGTCACAAGAAGTCGGGGCCTAAGAATCCTTGTCTCTAAGAGGCGCAATTATGTCAGCAGTCTTTAATTAAACTATTCCTTTAACTGTCGCTTTTCTCTATTACTGTTTCCTAAAAAACAATTAAGAAAAAAAAAAAAATTCTTTACCTATACCTATCTTCAAAACTAATTCAAACACTAACCTATACTAAAGCAAACTGTCTTTTTTAAAAATTCCAACATATAAATAAATAGCAAATAATTTCATTAATTACCAGCAACCATAAATATAAATAACAATATAATTAACAGCCAATAAACTACACCAACCACAACACATATGCTATTATCACATAAGCCTATATAAAAGTCTTCAATACAAAATAAAAACACCATGCAAATGTCCAAATAAGGATTGTTTCCTTTCATCAGTCAATATTCATTTTAATATCTTCTTCTTCTTTTTTTAAACTCCAATTTATTTATCACCAAGAAAACTGTCCTTTCACCCAGTTGTAGCATCCAAGGTCACAGACTTAAAAATCGGATACTCCTAAAAACAAAAAAACATACACGTGATGACTGGTCCAGATTCTAGACAGGAGTGAGGGGGGATGGGGTTAGGAGACGGGTGAAGGTGGTCAAAACGGTGGCCGACAATGGAGGCACACGTGCACCTGCCGTTTGTTAGGGGTGGTGGTGGGGTGGCAGGAAGAAGACGGTGAGGGCAACCACAGGTCACCAGACGCACGTGCCATCAGTGAGGGGAGGGGGGTGACAGAGGGGTAAGGAAGGTGGTTCGTTCGGTGACCAAACGGACCTTTGAACCCGGCTGGTTACGGGAACTGAGAGAAACGATGAGTTGGCGGAGACATCAAAAACAAGTGGTGCATTGTCCGTTAACATCAGGTCAACCAGGTGGCGGACAGCGGACGAGCAAGGGGGTAAAAAGGAAAAGAGGAACAAGGGTGGGGGTGGTGTTGTCAGCAGGGGTAGAATAAAGACACATGCCGCTTGGTATGTATGCTTTTTTTCTGTGGCACAATGGAAACATGCACACAGCACAGCGGAAAGAAGAAAACAGGCCACAGGCTTGCAGATTGAATGTAGACACCAGACACCACACATCACAGCGACACAGCAGGAGGTACACCACCACTAGTACATCACCAGCTATCACTTCTGTAGCAGGAACACTGTTTACACACCACGTACACAACACAGCAGGGGGTACACCACCACTAGTACATCACCAGCTATCACTTCAGTAGCAGGAACACTGTTTACACACCACGTAAACAACACAGCAGGGGGTACACCACCACTAGTACATCACCAGCTATCACTTCAATAACAGGAACACTGTTTACTGTTTACACCACGTAAACAACACAGCAGGGGGTACACCACCACTAGTACATCACCAGCTATCACTTCAGTAACAGGAACACTGTTTACACACCACGTAAACAACACAGCAGGGGGTACACCACCACTAGTACATCACCAGCTATCACTTCAATAACAGGAACACTGTTTACGCACCGCGTAAACAACAAGGTAGTAGAGACGTTGTTTACACCGCACCACAACCAGTGGTTTCTGTTGCAGTAACG
>CM065682.1:80338529-80348529 GCA_017654935.2 Phymorhynchus buccinoides
TAACTTTATCTACAAGTTCAAATGCACAATCTTGTAAGGGCTGGGCAGTACCGATTATGTCTTAATATTTTAGTTTTTTGCATGTTTAACAGTAACCCACTAAACTTTCCAAATTGTGTAACCATATCTGTCATTATTCTTCCCTGGTTCAGTCATGCGCCGTGGGTGCAGCCTTGAGCTGTACTCACGATCGTGTGCACTGAACCGCCAGTGGCCTCTCAGCAGACGACGCTGACGAAGGGAGCGTGACACCCCCGAAAGCTCTGTCTCTCTCTCTCTCTCTCTCTCTCTCTCTCTCTCTCTCTCTCTCTCTCTCTCTCTCTCTCTCTTCTCTCTCTCTCTCTCTCTCTCTTTCTCTCTCTCCTCTCTTTCTCTCTCTCTCCCCCCCTCTCTCTCTCTCTCTCTCTCCCTCTCCCCCCTCCCCTCTCTCTCTCTCTCTCTCTCTCTCTCTCTCTCTCTCTCTCTCTCTCTCTCTCTCTCTCTCTCTCTCTCTCTCTCTCTCTCTCTCTCTCTCTCTCGATGTATAGGTAGGTTGACTTCATATTCGTCATGCTCGGGTTCTCTCTCTCTTCGTCTCGCTGATTATCTTATGTTGCTGAGTCTGGTGAGATAGGCTTCGCGCGTGTGTCGTGCGCTAGTTCACGTGTGTGTATGGGGGTGGGGGGTGTTTTAGAGGTAGTCTGGTTTAGGCCTATTCAGAAGTTGAGGCCTTTTCTTCTGAGATTAAGTTCTTTTTCTAGTAAAAGAGTAGGTTGATGCCTATCTCCATTACTTATGCACATTTTTGCCACTATTATTACAAAATTATTAATTGTTTTGTCCCTGTTAGACACACTGTTGTCGCTGAAACCTAGGAGGGTGACTGGCATTGTTATTCTGATTGAGTTTCCTGTTCTGGACTGAATTTGTTTTTCTACCAGCTCCCAGATGGGGTTTATCTTAGGGCAGTGGAAGAAGAAGTGTTCGATAAAGTCTATTATTTTCATCTGTCTGGCAAACGTTACATTTGTTCGAGTTAGTCAGGCCCAATTTATTGAGAAGAATGTTTGTTGGGTAAATGTGTAGAATTTTCCATTGCAGTACTCAGTCTAGTTTCTTTGGTGCTGTCAAAGGTGGCGGTCCAATGATGTTTCGCTATCTCTATCCCCAATTTCCTCTTCCAAAAGTTGATTGCGCAGGGTTGTGATTCTGTTGCTATAATCTTTCGGAAATCCTTGCATTTCAGTTTGGAGCGTGCGACCGAGGGTTAACATCGGTTTTTTTCATACAGTCGAAGCCTGTTTCTCGTTTCTGCTGAACGGAAAGCACATATAATGGCATTGTATTCTAAAATCCTGTGAGCAGCTCTTCCTACTTTTTCTTGAATTTGGTCGAATGACAAAAGCTGACCTGTCTCGTCGATAATGTCCTGAATAGTGTACATCTTATTATTAATCCAGTCTTTCATAATCAGACACTGGCCTAGATATGGAAAGTTTTGGCTATGCCACAAAGCTGAATTTAGATAGAGGTTCTGGTCGTCGTTGATGTTTGCTTTGTGTCGTACAGTTGCCCAGGATTGCAAGACCCACTGCCAAAAGGAACCTCGTTGTTTCAAAACATGACTAGAAGTTTGTACTGAGTATATCCAAGTCTTTTCCTATTTTTTGTAGAATATAGGCTGGGCATAGTTTCCAACCACTGGCCGAGTTGTCATTGAGCAGTGTTGGGATCCATGTCAGTAATAGGGCTTCTTGGAGCTCTTTTATGTCTATCATGCCAAGTCCGCCATATTGGGTTTGTTGGGTAACTACACTTCTTTTTACTTTTTCAAAGGCCTTCTTATTGTTGCATTTTTTTTTTCCATATAAATTTGAAGAGGTCTTTAATAAAGTCTTTCAATATGTGTTCTGGAATATCAACTGATTGCATAACATACGTAAACTGGGAAATGAGTAGTGATTTAACAACAAGAATTTTCCCGTAAATACTCAAATTTCTCCGTGACCATTGTTATATTTTTCTTCTCATACTGACTATTTTGGTGGACCAGTTATTGTCGATGTTACCTGCTCTCATATCACTTCTAAAGTGTATTCCCAGGATTTTCAGTAGCTTTACTCATTTTAAACCAAAGCACTTGTTTTCATTGTGTTTTTCTCTTCCAAGCCACATAGCTTCTGTGTTTTGTTCATTTATTTGCAGTCCTGAAGTCCTGTCAAAGCTTTGGAAGACTTTGAGAGCAGCTGCTAGATCTTCTTTATCTTTTAGGAGTAGAGTAGTGTTATCAGCAAACTGTTGGATTTTTATTACTTTTGGCCTTTCATTGTCGTTACTTATAGAAGGAATAGTAATGCCTTTTATTTCCGGACTGTTTCTAATTTTTATGGCACATATTTCTGCAGCTAAAATGAATAACAGAGGAGACAAGGGACATCCTTGGCGAATACCTCTTTCTACCTCGAATGGTTCAGATATCCAGCCATAGTGATTGATTGAACTTTTGGATTGGGCTAGAATGGTCTTTATCCATCGTTGAAAGTTGCGACCAAAGCCATAGTGCTTCAAAGTATCATTTATAAACGACTTTGAGATGGTATCAAAGGCTTTTGTAAAGTCTATTCCAACCATAACACCAGGTAGATTTTCAACATCCAAAAAGTTTATTGTATCGTCTATGGAACGAATAATTGTTGCTATATTACGTCCTTTCATAAAGCCACACTGGTCTTTTGATATTAGTTTGTCTAACACTAAATTACGTCTGATTGCAAAACATTTTGCTAAAATGATATAGTCTGTGTTGAGTAGAGTGATTGGTCGCCAATGGGTTAACTGGTCCCTAGGAAGATTTGTTCCTTTATGTATCAAAATGATTGTGCCTTTCTGCTGTGTCTCAGAAACGCGGCCTGTTTCAAATGAGTAGAGAAATGATTGAATGACCCTTGATTTTAATCGACGCCAGAAAAAATTGTAAAATTCGGTAGTGCAGCCGTCACATCCAGGTGCTGATCCGTTTTTGAGCTGCTTCAGGGCCTCTGTTATTTCAGATTCAGTCATCTGCTCTTCGCATGTTTGCGAATCATCTTCATCTAACATTGGGATTGGAAAGTTAGGTCCCAGGAAGTCTGTAATGTAGGTCTCACTTAACTCATGGTCTTCCTGTTCTCTTCTGTATAATTGTGCATAGCAGCGGACCTGCTCGTTACGAACACTTGATTGGTCTGTGACAATTCCTCTGTCAGTTTGTAGACGCGTAATTGTATTAATTGATGAATTTATTTTCTCTAAGCTAAAAATGTATGTCATGTTTTTTTCACCCTCTTCTATGAACTTGATTCGGGATCTTGTTTGGGCCCCTTGTGCCTTAGAAAGTGCCTGCAGTTCTAATTCAGTTTTAAGTTTCATCATTACTGTTTGGAGGACGTGGTTACCAGAGTTTTCAGCTAATTGACTCTCAATGACCGTCAGCTTTCCCGAAGGGCGATAATATCGTGTTTTTCTTATCTTAGAAGCTGAAAAATGCTGTACCTTTTCTTCTTGTTTTTGAGCCCACGTGCATTCAGTGTTAGAATTCGTAGCTTATCCATGGCAATACATAGTCAAAGCTTGCGATTCCGTGGTACACATAAAGGTGGAAAGAAGAGAGAGAAAGAGAGAGAGAGAGAGAGAGAGAGAGAGAGAGAGAGAGAGAGAGAGAGAGAGAGAGAGAGAGAGAGGGGGGTGGGGATAAGGGGGGGGAGGCGGGGAGGGGGGGGGGGGGTGGAGGATAAAAAGGAAAGCCATTTCGCAGAGTCATAGTGGGTAATCGAGTCTCGTTTCAGTCCGTGTTCATGCTACGTTCGTAAGGGAAGAGGGTGTGGTGGGGAGAGGGGGAGGGCTAGGTTCCTGTATCCGCTGGTTCTGCCCTATCTGTTTGTTGTTCTGGTTCGGTTCTGCAGTCACCCATATCTCTTGATTCATGTGCGCTGACACTTTGGGACTGCGCTGGGCAGACAGGGACCTGCTTCGCTTGCCTTTTGTGGGCGTGGTCGACCTGTGCTGCTGGCTTGAGGCGAACTTCAGCGTTGCTTGTCGCGCTGTTGTGATGAATCTTGGGTTTTCCCTTTTTGTCTTCTGTATCTTCAGCTGGCTTGGCTGTAGGGGATGGGGTGGGGGTGGGGGTGGTGGGTGAGGAGGCGGGGAGGGAGGGGTAGGAGGTTAGGATGGTTGGGCAAGGGGAGAGGGGGGGAGCAAGGGAGCACTGGGGATCCCCCCGTTTGTGGCCAAATTGGTAGCAGGCACGGCAGCGCGGCGTTTTACTGCTGCAGCTACTGATGTGATGTCCCGTTTCCAGGCAGCGCGAACACGTGGGTGTCTTTTGCCCTTTGTGGTACAGAGTGGCAGTACACATCCCGATCTGTACCGTTTTGGAGAGGGGTTTTGACGGAGGTTTGATGTACACAAACCTCCATCCCGTTTTCCATGGCGTGAGCTGACCATTCGGTTTTCTGACCTTTTCGTCCATGATGTGAGATTTTAGTGTCACACCCAATTTTGTCAATGTCTCCGCTACCGCATGTGCAGGGGCAGAGAAAGAGAGACCCCCAATAATCAATTTTACTGAGGGTACCTCCCTTTCATTACCTTCGCTGTCTTTGATGGTGAAAGAGTTGGAGTTCCGTGGATGTATTTGAACCCCCCTAAGAGTTAATCCTATTGGTGAGGAGGGCGACCCGAGCGGCTGTTGTCTTGGCATACACTCGCCAAAGTCCACCCACTCTTTGGGCACCCTCCACACTCCCTCTACCACTTGATTTATCTGCATTTTCGCACAGTTCTGCGACAGCATAGGGCACTTGGTCTGCCGCTGGAAGGATTTTGTTGACGAGAAACACAGGCTCTGCTATCGTCTGTGCTGCCGCCATGCTGCCGGCGGTGCCAGCTGGCACCCTAGCACGTGGTGAAAAACTGGATCGGGATAATGAACTTTCTGGGCCTATTTACCTATTTACCTACTAAGCTAAACACAATAAACTAAACCACCTATTCTATTCTAACACAGCACACACGAAAAAGACACTTTAATTTTTGGATTGAACGTTGATTGCACGGTTTGAATCAGGAGAATTAATAAATCATGTGATACTTACCTAGTAAGTTGAAGCATCGATCAGGATTTGGCCGATGTATGCAGCAGGAATGTCATAGTCCAATGAATAGAAGGGGCGCATGCGTACTCATCACACTTCAGGAACAAGTATGGTCAGTAATTGGATATGATTATAGGTATGTGGTAAAGGTGTTCACCCTACTGTAAGATAGATAAGATTCCATTAATATAAGATTGGGCGAGGAATAAGTGCATTGGGTGGGATTGGACTATGACGTTCCTGCTGCATACATCGGTCAAATCCTGATCGATGCTTCAACTTACTAGGTAAGTATCGCATGATTTATTAATTTGACCTCAGCATGCAGCTGAACGTCAGTCCAATGAATTTTTAGAGCAATTACTGACCATACACAATCAAAATTGGGAAATAGGAAATTGTAACGTACAGTTTCTCTTCAGCTTTTCTGCAATTCCAATTTTTCTTTTTTATTCCATGTACCCCCAAGGGGCTTTTGGAAATAAACCTTGAAACCTTGCAAGTACGATTGAAGGAGAGCCTGGCCCAAATTGCGTGTTGGCGTCTTCTTGTAAAAGCGTGTGAAGGTTGACTCAGCTGACCAGCCGGCTGCCTTCATGATGGTTTGTATGGGGAGGCCCCAAGCAGCCGCTTTCGAAGTACTGGCTCCTCTCACACTATGGGCCCCAATCTAGTGAGCACATCTCTCAACCACCTCGCTAGCGTATCGTGAGTAATCGGCTTGTGAGGTTTCTGGTAGCTAATCAGTAACTTTTGTTCACTGCCACGTAGCTCCTTTGTCCTTGAAATGTAGTGTTTTATCACCATAGCCACACACAGGCTAATGTTATTTGGGTATGCTACAAATTCTAGTGGTGCAAGGTGCTTCCTTTTCCTTGATTGCTTTAGTAGAGAGTCTATGTAAAACACACATTTGTTTTCCCTTAGCCGCATTTTTCCTAATGATAAGCACAATAAAGTTTGACATCGTTGTCCAGACAGAATGGCTAAAAGCATAGCTAGTTTATAATTCTTTAAGCGTTATGTTTTCTAATGGTTGATAAGAGTCCAGGTGCTGAAGCACCATATCAACATCCCATGTCTATGAATATCTGGGTAGAGCTGGATTTAGTTCAAAAGCTCCCTTCATGAATCTTTTCACTAAGTGGTGGTCCCCAAACTGTCCACAGCCTTTAATGTCCAGATAGTTTGACACCACACTATAGCTCAGCCCACTGTTTACAAGGGTAGCAAGGACGTTTATTGCTTGAGTCAGAGTCGGTGAAACTTCACAAATGTTGTGCCTACGCGCATGCCTTTTCCACTTCCTAATGAAAGTCGAGTATGATTTCTGTGTGCCCTCCCTCCAGGAGGAGCAGATGAAGCGTGTTGCGTTCTGAGAAAGGCCAGACTTTCTGAGACGTTTCCTGATACTGCACAAATAATCAGACGAAGAGATTTGCGTAGGCAATTTTTTTTGGTGGTTTCTGCGGCATTGTCAGCAAATTGTCCCTTGCAGACACCAGAATGGGTGTTTTGATCAGCATCTTTGCCAGACGTGAGTACCACGGCTGGCTCGGCCAGTCTGGCACTACTAGGACCCCCCTTGCCTTTTCTTTGTTGATCTTCCGAAGGACACTGGGAATGATACAGAAAGGTGGAAATGCATAGAAACACACACTCCATGACACATTAAATGCATCTACAGCAACGGAATCTGGGTCAGGTCTATAAGAGATATACTGATCTATTTGCTTATTTAGTCTAGAGGCAAACAAGTCTATTTTTGGTTGCATATCCAGTAAGCACAAAGCATCAGAAAGAATAGATGAACTCAGTTTCCATTCTGCATCTAGATTCATTTTCCTGGACTCCTTATCAGCTTCTTTGTTTATTTTACCCGGCACATATGCAGCAGAGAGCCTTATATTGCGTTCAATGCAAAACTCCCAGATCTGATGTGTTATTTCATTGCATTTTTCTAAATGACTGGTTCCCATCTTTGACACACAAGCAACAGCAGTTGTATTGTCCATCATAAGCTTAACATGTACACTTGCTTTGTTTGCAACAAAGGATTTTAGCGCTAACAGTCCAGCCTTTAATTCTAATACACCACTGACCCCCTGTCTTTCCTAAGCGTCTGTATAAAGAATCAAGTCTGGTTTTCCGGGGTCTGATTCAATATCATTATCAGAGTCATTATGTTTTCTTTCCACCATAGCACTTCTGTCTTTGCTTTATCTGATAAAGTCAGAGTGGCATCATAATTGCCCTTATGTGCCTGCAATGCATCAACTTTGTCTTTATCCATGTATCTGTACCATAGAGGCCCAAACTTCACACCAGGAAAGCTGGCTATCACTAATCCAATAAACTGAGCCAGTTCACGAATTGTGATGGGTTTATGCGTTAACAGTTTACAGGCTGCACTATACAGTTTTTCTTTCCTGTCTAGCGTTAGAGTAACTGCCATTTTCGTGGAATTAATTTCCACTCCTAAATACGTTATTTTGTGGGTGGGGGTCAAGACTAATTTATGTGGGTGGACTACAAAGCCCAATTTGTCTAAAAGTGAGAGAGTCTGCTTCATATTGTCAAAACATTCGTTTTCTGTGTCCCCAAACAGCAAGCTGTCATCAATGAAAATGGTGGAAATAAACCCTAACAAATGCATTTGTGCCATAACTGGCTTCAACAGTTTAGTGAAGAGCCTTGGGCAAGATGCTAGACCATTGGGAAACGCTGTAAACTAATAGAGAGTTTATTTTCAAACAAACTTCAAGTACTTATGTGACGTTCTGTTGATATGTACAGATAAATAAGCATCTTTTAAGTCTATGGAGCAGAAGAAACAATCTCTTGTAACTAGTGTCAGGGCATGTTTTAATGTTTCCATTTTAAAATGGTGATACTCGACACTCTCGTTTAGTTTTTTCATGTTTAAAATCATTCTCCACCTATTGTCTTTTTGGGGTCTTACGAATATAGAGGAAATGATTTCCCCATCTTCATGTTCACTTTCTACGATAACCTGCTTTCTCAATAAGTCTTTTACCTCTGAATCAATATTTTGTATCTGTTCAGCAGAAAAGGTTGTGGCATGGCTTTTTGGTTGTGTTGGGACATCAGTGAGATCTATGTCCACACCTTCGACCATTTTTAAAACATCTTGATCAATAGTTATGTTTTCCCATTCATGTATGTGCTGACTAATTTGTCCTGCCTTGAAATGTAATCCTTTTTCCTCTAACTCAAATATCGTCTTCTCTACATATTGTCTCACCTGGTTTCCATCTGGCTGCTCTTCCAATACATGGTGTGTTGTTATTGTCTTCCACTGTTCCTGGGGAATCCCCGGTGTGTCCTGGTGCCCTGCCCCCTGTGGCTGAAGTTCCCCCGGTGGTTGTGGGGAAAACTGTGGCCTAAAAAAGACTTTCTGCTGGTGGTGTTCCGTTTGTAGGGGTGTGCTCTGTATGATCCTGAGTGTTGGGGTTGGGACTGTGGTTTTGCTTTGTATGACTCTTTGGCTGTTTTAATGTGTCTTTCAATGTCCTCCCCAAACAGTTGGTCAGTGACAGATATTTTTTCATTGCCACAGATGGAGGCGAAGTCTTTTGGCAAAGACGGTTGTAGTTGATATCGCCTACGCAGCGAAAGTTCGTACTGTGCCGTTCCCAGGAAGGCCAGGATATCTCCATTCACAGAGAGAGCTTTGTTTACCTCCTGAGTCAAGAGTGTGTCGCTGGCGCCATGTGTGCGTGAGCCACTGGCCACGTCGCTGGCGAATGTGTGCAGTGATTGGCTGCTGCTAATGAGCGCTGCAGATGCCTTGGCCAGTATGCTTTGCACGTGGTGTAGCCGCTCGTCTGCGTTTCAAGAGGCCCTGACGAGGTTACATTTTTGTGTGATTTCTTCGTTGATGGTCGGGGCTCTGATCTCCGTGCAGTTCTCGGGGATAAGGTACTTTTGGAGTTTTGTATCCAAACTTTGTTCAGACATTGGGGTCTGTAATCTATTCTGTACAATGTGGGCCAGTTTTGGGTCAACAGCAGGTCCGAGCTGTTCAGATGTTTCCAGCTCGTTCTCCAAAACTGAGAAAATGTCATTCTTATCACTATCATTCTCATGCACCTCGACACAAAATGCAGCTTCGCTTTCTTCATCTCTGCTCGCGCCCTGTCCGGGAAAACAGCCGCCCACACTACTAGGCCTATTGTCAGCACGGGCAGAATATCGTGTTGGTGATCACCAAACGAAGCAGCCACTTCAGTTTTTTCCACTTTCGACTCTAAGGTGTTCACTTTGTCTACTAGTTTGTGTAACACATCACTCATTGACTTCAGTATGGTATTGGTATCCGCATCCGTACTACCTAGTGTCAGACTTTCTGGAGATTCCACCATTAAGCACCGGTTTGTCCCCTTTTAATTGTTATCACACACTATCCGAACATACTGAGTCACATAACCATCATCACACTCTAAAATCGCACCATTTATTCACAACAAATGTCGTTTTTTGATCTATGAAATTGATTGCACATGATGCAACTAAAACCACATAATTTTTTGAAGATTTTTGTAGGAGATGTCTAGGTTCCTGCAAGTGCAACAAGCGCGCGTCCAAAACGTGATGAGTATGCATGCGCCCCTTCTATTCATTGGACTGACGTTCAGCTGCATGCTGAGGTCAAATAACAGCATGCGGCCACTCGACTTCGAGTGGAACCGGAAGCCCCCTGTTTGTTTTGTTTTGGTTTTGTTTGTCTGTCTCCCTCTGTTGTTTATGTTAGCGATTTCCAAGCAACACAACAATCATTTTGATGTGAACAGTACTTTGTAAGGCACTAACTAGTACCACCTAGACCCACATATGTTTTCGTCATTTGTATTATATGGCCTTATCAT
>CM065682.1:80358529-80360131 GCA_017654935.2 Phymorhynchus buccinoides
GACAGGTTCATTCATAAAACTCACCAAAAAAGTAAGGGGACAAACTGTTTCGTACCAGTCCTTAGTGTTAGTTATGGATGCTCAAAAGTAGCCATCGTTACACGGCGTTTAAAGATACACTGACGCACCACGATTAAGTCCCTTGGTTTTTTTCTGGGTAGCTGTGACCCACATACAGATGTCCCTAACTTCAAATTGAGGCTGCTCTTTAAAATGATGTTTCGGTTTGAATTTGGGGGCATTTGTATGGGAGTGAGACCTGGTCAAAACAAGATTTCTTTCCAGCTATAAGAGGGAAAACACGTGAAACCCGTGATTTTGACACGTGATCTGGTGGGTCTTTAAATTGCCGTTTTAAAGCATAGGTCTGTTCAGATTTGAGTCATATGCCTACCGGTGCGACATGCAATGTGTAATCTGATTCGACACGGTATTGAAGCACGTTAATTGAGCGAAAACATTGGCTCCCGGTCCTTTACTCAAATGGCTTTTATCATTGGTTGGACATCAGCCTGTAGTAGGGGCCAACAGTAACACGAGAGCTGTACAACAGATGATTTTCTACAGTAGTGGAAAATTATGGTGCAGTTTAGTGTTTTGTGGAAGACTATGACTATGGAAAATCATGGTGCAGTTTAGTGTTTTGTGGAAGACTATGACTATGGAAAACCATGGTAAGTTTAGTGTTTTGTGGAAGACTATGACTATGGAAAACATGGTGCAGTTTAGTGTTTTGTGGAAGACTATGACTATGGAAAATCACAGTTTAGTGTTTTGTGGAAGAATGACTATGAAAATCATGGTACAGTTTAGTGTTTTGTGGAAGACTATGACTATGGGAAAATCATGGTACAGGTTAGTGTTTTGTGGAAGACTATGACTATGGAAAATCATGGTACAGTTTAGTGTTTTGTGGAAGACTATGACTATGGAAAATCATGGTGCAGTTTAGTCGTTTGTGGAAGACTATGGGGACTATGGAAAATCATGGTGCAGTTTAGTGTTTTGTGGAAAAGACTATGGGACTTATTGACAAATCATGGTACAGTTTAGTATTTGTGGAAGACTATGACTATCTCAATACTCAGGGGACAGTTAGGTTTTGTGAAGGACTTATGACTATGGAAAATCATGTGTACAGTTTAGTGTTTTGTGTGAAGACTAGGATGACTATGGAAACATCATGGTACAGTGTTTAGTGTTTTTTTGTGGAAGATATGACTATGGGCCGTAGTGGAAAACCATGGTGCAGTTTAGTGTTTTGTGGAAGACTATGACTCTCAACGAGGGCCTTTTCCAATGGCTGTAGTGCTGCAGCCAAAGGGATGGGTTTGGCCTTTGGGGACCTTCCCCAACCTCAGCTGTCCTCGAACCCCTTTGGCAGCGAGAGTAGTGGCAAAGTAGGGGCAAAGCATCTCCACTACAATAAACAACTTGTAGCCCAGCCCACCGGAATAGCATATGGCCCCTCTGCTATCTGGCAGTCAGGTGTATCGAGATAGAAACACAACCATTCGCGACTAGGCATGCCAGAATAGAATATTTTTTTTAGGTTCATTATTAATCGTTAGTTTCATCGTCCTGCACTGCACAGTGGGGCTC
>CM065682.1:80360631-80375631 GCA_017654935.2 Phymorhynchus buccinoides
TTGTTGAGAGAGATGCTGTTTTTTAAAATTAAGGAGGAATTCATTGGTACTTGAAGCCTGTTATACAATTAGCGAGGAATAATTGACTGTCTGAAGTCATTCTCATGCTCTGTCATAAAATGTATATCTCTTAGGATATTGTTTCAATGTTTATAATATTCATTGGCATGATCTAAATTCACATAAGTTGAATCGTCCCTCGGAATTAAGCACTGCATTCTAGCTGCTCCCCCCCGTCAACCACTTCATTTGGAGTAATTTCCAAATGGGAGAACGGGAACCCAATAAAAGTTACACTAATGTCTTTATCGATAATTGATTGAATTAAAATTAATGTGTTGATTCTATTATCATTTCAAGCGTGGTTATGAACATGTGACCCTTGATAGCGGTAATGCTGATTTCGAAATCTACACAAAGTAAGTAATATTTTACAAAGGCATTTATAGGTAATTCTGCAGTACAGTGTAACTTGCCATTAAAATAGCTAACAATTCTGACAGTTAAAAAATTGAATAATATTACCTATATAATATCGTTCCCTATTGTAACGAGGGTCTTACAATCTGTCCTGTATTACCATTCTCTGAAGAACAGACCCAATGGTGTATTATTTTTAATTCAATCCACTATAACAAACTTGCTATATGTAAATTAAAATAAGTTTTTGTAAGATGATTGGAGATTGACCTTTTGTTAAAATAGTATGATCAATATCAAAAGCAGGTTTAATTTCGGGGACGCGTAGGAATGCAAGAAACTGCATTCTGTGTTGTCTTATTCGTTTTGAGGATAGACCGATTCTGTCAGAGCACTCTTCCCAAGGCGATACTGCGCGGGGAGAAAAAGATGGCGCTTAGCTGCAATTTCTTTATTTTTTAATCTCTTTATCATTAATAATATCTGAAAACAAAGGAATTAATTTGGTTGCAAAGATCGGTGAATTGTTTTAGCTCTATTTAACAAAAATAATGATTCAGTATCGAACTTAACTTCTTCTTTACAAAAAGGTCACATACAAATGACTAGTACCCATTTTGCAGCCTACAATTTTCATATTCATCGAGAGGTATGTTATGAGAGTAAGTACTTTTGTTTTAACCTGATCTGCTAGAAATGTACCGACCAATTCAGTGTTTTATTATCATTGGTCCCTTTCGTAAGATACAGAAATGACAGTTCAATAAGATGTATCAATTTGAACTGTCACGCACAAGAATTGACATTAGGTAAATCTGGGGGAACAGGGGCTAGGGCACAGAGTGTAATTTACCCCTGTATGTAATTAAATGACTGTATTAAATGTTCCGTTAGTGTCTTCCTTTTGAAATGATAGGAGGGAAATAATAATTATATAACTTAGGAAGCTTTTTTTCTTAACTGCAGTGACTGGAGACCTATGAAAACATGAACTTTTAATCAGCTAAGATGTTTACTAAAATGGTCGTCGTTTGTGGTGATGGATCGACAATTCCATTGAAAAACAAAATACACCCAATGACATTAAACCAAATTAAAAACAAACACAATTAAATAAAAATAAATAGAGATGCGAACGCTAAGTGACCTTTTAAAAACAAAACTAAACTAAAAACAGTATTTCAACAACACTAAGCAATCATTACATTGAAGTTAAATCAAACCCAAAAGACAAACATGAGCGTGACGATCACGCTTGTGACGATCACCGCCCAATAATGTTGCGAACGCCATAGTCGCAGGATTGTTGTTTAAGGCGTTGTCAATTTGTGGATGACTTTGACATCATTTTGCTTTTTGACTCACGAAAACTGCCACAGAGGTCAATTAGGCTGCTGCGTTTTCCACCATCTTGTCATGTCTTGTATGTGTGTGTGTGTACAGTGTTTTTATGGGTGCGCGCTGGTGTATGCGTTGGACATGTGTGCGGCGCGTGTGCTTGTTTTATGGGCATACTGTTGTATTTGTGTTGCTTTTATTCTGGCTTGTTGCACATGCGGGAAAGCCTATTGTACGAGTGTGCGTCTGTGTGTCAGTGTGTGCTGTGTGTGTGCTGGTGTAGTGTGTGTGTTGTGTGTGTGTGTTGTGGTGTGTGTTGTGTGTGTGTGTGTGTATGTGGTGTGTGTGTGTTGTGTGTGTGTTGTGTGTGTGTGTGAGTGAATGTATCCGTGCGCGCGTGTTTGTTGTTGCATGCATTGGTGTGTGTGTGGTGTGTGTGTGTGTGTGTGTCGTGTGTGCGTCGTGTGGTGCGTGTGACGTGCAGTGCGCGTGCCCATGTGTATGTGTGCGTGTGTGTGCGTGTGCGCGCGTGCATGTCTAAAACCGTATCAACGGGTATACATATACACACATACATATGGGAAGGCATTGTTTCTATCAGTGTGCGTTTGTTTTGTTACTGAGTTCGTGTGTATGCGAGAGCATGAATGCGCTACTCAAGAGAGAGGCGAGCGCGACTTATCACGCACGCACGCACGCACGCACGCACACACACAAACACACACACATTGCATACACACACATGCACTCACATACGCACACACATATGCACATACACACGCACGCATATAGAGAGAGTGAGAGTTTAAAAAAAAAAAGATTTATTACCATTCTTGCTACCAGCATGCCTTCGAAGTTCCAGAGAATAATTTATTGGACCAGTACTTGTTGCTTGAAATCAAAACTCGTTGCATGGAAATAACAACCAGATGACAAACCACATCAATGCGTCTACAATACACATATGCTACAACATATGATGTAGCAATATAGACGGCAATACAGCGTGACGTTAAAAAGGAAACCAACTCTGAAGAAGAACGCGGATTTGTGCTCCAGACGTAGGCCTGACTAGAATATGCTCAGAAGTCATAATTCTTAGCTGTAATTATTTACTGGTTGGGTCCATCTTTCCGTGATAGTTAGAAGGTGGTGGATAGCAAAACGATTTTGTTAATAGTCTTTTAATAAATCTACAGTCGTCAATTTCATATTTTAGGTAAGCTTTCAAAGGTTTGAATTTGGGACATTTGGAAATAATCCAAAGACAAGCACGTCTCATAGTGTTCAACTTTGAATATCTTATAGCTTGAATGTTTCCCGTGTGGGTTTATCTGTTGATGTGGTTTCTTTGCATGTGCCTTCTGTTAGAGAATAGAAGCGATGTAGCACATAATGAACGTGGTATGAGTGAGCCCTGAACACTGATGCTCAAACGGCATCAAAACATTAACTCATTAACTCATTTGAAATCCATTCGGATTATTGTTAGTTCTGCCGAGGACACACAGACAACGAGTAAAAGGGGGTTTTGTACTGAAAATTATCCGCCCCTGACTCGTGACGCTGACTTTCATGCGCCACCTATATAAGATTATCGCCCTTGCCCGTCGCGAGGAAGCAGTGGCGCAGTGGTAGTGTCTCGGACTATTGTGGCTGGGAGGTCTCTTGTTCGAATCCCCTCAGGAGCGAGAGTTGTCTCGTTTTTTGCTTTTCGTTCCTGGACCGACTCCTACCCAGAGTGAAGTGTGCTATGGGCTCAGTGAGAAGACTGAAACCCACGGTAAAAAAAAGAAGAAGACTGAAACCACACATTCGAGTTTCATCCACGTGACGGATGCGATTCTGAGTGTTGTTCTAATTCCATGAACAACACTGCAGTTGTCTGTTGTCACTGGGCCTGGTTAACGCTGGGATATCATTATGAAAGGAAGCGTAGAAGTACATCCCTGTCATGCAGTCTCAGTACAATAAAGAACTCCATAGCATCACCATCATGTTCATCATTATAATCACTCCCCCCCCCCCCCCTCATCTCTATCAATCATCAAAAAGGCAGATATGTATCAAATTATGTTACCTTTCATGTGGCGTTCATGGTGAACTGGTGAGCTCAGTTTCTAATTCCAATGCGGTTCATGTGCTTGGTACGTTCGGGTCAAAGTCACGGGGATGGGGATGTTCTGGGGAGCTGTAGATGGAAGGACGTGATGGTGCCCCTGGAGGAGGACCTCACTCACGCTGGCTCCGCGACTAAGACATTATTGTCGTCAGTAGGGAGCTTAGTAGATGGTGTCCTGTGCTATATTGCCCAGAAGCAGGCTCCATTGAACTCCACCGAAGTGACTCAGCAGCAATGCAGCGTCTCATCTGGTTGTTGCCTCCTGACGGCCTAACACAGAATCGCTCCCCTTGGGCTGCTGATTTAGGTTTTCGCGACCTGACAAACCAGGGTGTGGTTGCGAGTTGGGGGACTCGAAATGAACAGGCGTTGGGAGCAACGCCACCGTAACGGCCCAGAGTATAAACCAATTTCCAGACAAGTAAAGAAAATAGTATAAAGATCTATTGGAAAGCACTGGTTTAGTGCAAACCGTCGCCAAGGGAGAGTATTACTGCACAGACCTCTTGCACAATGCATAACGTTCATAAGGTTGACGGAGTTAATTCCCTTGATGCGTTGCGTGTAGGGCTGGCCATTTTATGTGGAGCAGGGAGGGGGAAGGGGGTATAGAAAAAACAAACGAGAAATGACATGGTATGGTATTCATAGGTGCTTCTTCAACAGTTAACACAGGTAGTAAATGCAGATTGTACAGACAGTTTCTTCTAATGTATATGTTACTTCCACTATTCACTGTTTAATTCGTATTCGTGAACACCGTACCTAATTAAATCAAATCGTAATTTAAGGCACTAGTACCACCTAATCTGGCATAAAAAATGCCTTTGTTCCATTTTCAAATTGCAGTGACTGATTTTGATGCAGAAAGATTTGAAATTTACCACATGAGTGACTTTGGCTTTGCTTTCATACTTTTTTGATACCTAGCCTTGAGTACGGGTATACTGGCAAAACAAGTGATAATTTGCACAAATTATGATTTAGCAGCGCTTTTATTTTGGTTTGTAAATTTGATGCAGCACTACGAAAGGGACATTAAGTCACTGGGCTAGTTTCGCACAACAGGCTTGCAAAGTCAAAAATCTTATTCTTTTATCAATTTTTAGTTATGGGTATTTTCGTGCTCTCTAACATCTCATCTTTCATATTTATAAAGGGCAATCCTTGTTATGGTCTCTAAATACTGCAAAAAAAGTGTTTTAAAATGAGTAGGTTGATGCATTTTCTTCAGCTAGGCTAAACTTTAGACTGTGATTTCTCAAAATGGCCGACAGTCACCCAACCAACTTCAAATGCTCATAACTAACTAAAACGGAAAACGTTACAAGAATGGTTCTTATATCATTTGAAAGAGAATTGTCTGAAGTTTCTAGCTGTACCATTATCTCAGAATGGTCATTTTGACACTAGTCTCAATGTCCCTTTTGTGGTGCTAGGTCACATTAATGATATCTCAATAACTAATTGAGATAAAGAGCTCAAATGCTGCACACTTCTTACTTACACAGTGGCATGTTGCATGAACCTCAAACTTGGGCTCTCTTCTGCAACTAAGCTATTACAAATGTTTGTTGTTTTACCACTTTGGTGTGTGTGTGTGATGCTAGCAACCGCAGGAACGTATCTAAAAGACTTACCTGCTGTTTGTTTGGCTCATGCAATAATTATTAATACTGTTAATTTTCTTTGTTTGGATGAAATTTGAAGGTTGTCCAATACTTAGATTTGTGTCAATCAGTGTCAAAGTAAATAAAGCGGTTTTCATATCAGTATTCATGGTATATTTGGGGCTCCAAACATACCTTTTTTGTCATTGCAAAATGTAAGCCCTTCTATATCCATTTGGATGTCTTTTCTCATTCTAAAGCCACTTCCATAACAAATAAAACAATGATAAGGCCATATAATACAAATGACGAAAACATATGTGGGTCTAGGTGGTACTAGTTAGTGCCTTACAAAGTACTGTTCACATCAAAATGATTGTTGTGTTGCTTGGAAATCGCTAACATAAACAACAGAGGGAGACAGACAAACAAAACCAAAACAAAACAAACAGGGGGCTTCCGGTTCCACTCGAAGTCGAGTGGCCGCATGCTGTTATTTGACCTCAGCATGCAGCTGAACGTCAGTCCAATGAATAGAAGGGGCGCATGCATACTCATCACGTTTTGGACGCGCGCTTGTTGCACTTGCAGGAACCTAGACATCTCCTACAAAAATCTTCAAAACATTATGTGGTTTTAGTTGCATCATGTGCAATCAATTTCATAGATCAAAAAACGACATTTGTTGTGAATAAATGGTGCGATTTTAGAGTGTGATGATGGTTATGTGACTCAGTATGTTCGGATAGTGTGTGATAACAATTAAAAGGGGACAAACCGGTGCTTATGGTGGAATCTCCAGAAAGTCTGACACTAGGTAGTACGGATGCGGATACCAATACTTTACTGAAGTCAATGAGTGATGTGTTACACAAACTAGTAGACAAAGTGAACACCTTAGAGTCGAAAGTGGAAAAAACTGAAGTGGCTGCTTCGTTTGGTGATCACCAACACGATATTCTGCCCGTGCTGACAATAGGCCTAGTAGTGTGGGCGGCTGTTTTCCCGGACAGGGCGCGAGCAGAGATGAAGAAAGCGAAGCTGCATTTTGTGTCGAGGTGCATGAGAATGATAGTGATAAGAATGACATTTTCTCAGTTTTGGAGAACGAGCTGGAAACATCTGAACAGCTCGGACCTGCTGTTGACCCAAAACTGGCCCACATTGTACAGAATAGATTACAGACCCCAATGTCTGAACAAAGTTTGGATACAAAACTCCAAAAGTACCTTATCCCCGAGAACTGCACGGAGATCAGAGCCCCGACCATCAACGAAGAAATCACACAAAAATGTAACCTCATCAGGGCCTCTTGAAACGCAGACGAGCGGCTACACCACGTGCAAAGCATACTGGCCAAGGCATCTGCAGCGCTCATTAGCAGCAGCCAATCACTGCACACATTCGCCAGCGACGTGGCCAGTGGCTCACGCACACATGGCGCCAGCGACACACTCTTGACTCAGGAGGTAAACAAAGCTCTCTCTGTGAATGGAGATATCCTGGCCTTCCTGGGAACGGCACAGTACGAACTTTCGCTGCGTAGGCGATATCAACTACAACCGTCTTTGCCAAAAGACTTCGCCTCCATCTGTGGCAATGAAAAAAATATCTGTCACTGACCAACTGTTTGGGGAGGACATTGAAAGACACATTAAAACAGCCAAAGAGTCATACAAAGCAAAACCACAGTCCCAACCCCAACACTCAGGATCATACAGAGCACACCCCTACAAACGGAACACCACCAGCAGAAAGTCTTTTTTAGGCCACAGTTTTCCCCACAACCACCGGGGGAACTTCAGCCACAGGGGGCGGGGCACCAGGACACACCGGGGATTCCCCAGGAACAGGGGAAGACAATAACAACACACCATGTATTGGAAGAGCAGCCAGATGGAAACCAGGTGAGACAATATGTAGAGAAGACGATATTTGAGTTAGAGGAAAAAGCATTGCATTTCAAGGCAGGACAAATTAGTCAGCACATACATGAATGGGAAAACATAACTATTGATCAAGATGTTTTAAAAATGGTCGAAGGTGTGGACATAGATCTCACTGATGTCCCAACACAACCAAAAAGCCATGCAACAACCTTTTCTGCTGAACAGATACAAAATATTGATTCAGAGGTAAAAGACTTATTGAGAAAGCAGGTTATCGTAGAAAGTGAACATGAAGATGGGGAAATCATTTCCTCTATATTCGTAAGACCCCAAAAAGACAATAGGTGGAGAATGATTTTAAACATGAAAAAACTAAACGAGAGTGTCGAGTATCACCATTTTAAAATGGAAACATTAAAACATGCCCTGACACTAGTTACAAGAGATTGTTTCTTCTGCTCCATAGACTTAAAAGATGCTTATTTATCTGTACATATCAACAGAACGTCACGTAAGTACTTGAAGTTTGTTTGAAAATAAACTCTCTATTAGTTTACAGCGTTTCCCAATGGTCTAGCATCTTGCCCAAGGCTCTTCACTAAACTGTTGAAGCCAGTTATGGCACAAATGCATTTGTTAGGGTTTATTTCCACCATTTTCATTGATGACAGCTTGCTGTTTGGGGACACAGAAAACGAATGTTTTGACAATATGAAGCAGACTCTCTCACTTTTAGACAAATTGGGCTTTGTAGTCCACCCACATAAATTAGTCTTGACCCCCACCCACAAAATAACGTATTTAGGAGTGGAAATTAATTCCACGAAAATGGCAGTTACTCTAACGCTAGACAGGAAAGAAAAAATGTATAGTGCAGCCTGTAAACTGTTAACGCATAAACCCATCACAATTCGTGAACTGGCTCAGTTTATTGGATTAGTGATAGCCAGCTTTCCTGGTGTGAAGTTTGGGCCTCTATGGTACAGATACATGGATAAAGACAAAGTTGATGCATTGCAGGCACATAAGGGCAATTATGATGCCACTCTGACTTTATCAGATAAAGCAAAGACAGAAGTGCTATGGTGGAAAGAAAACATAATGACTCTGATAATGATATTGAATCAGACCCCGGAAAACCAGACTTGATTCTTTATACAGACGCTTAGGAAAGACAGGGGGTCAGTGGTGTATTAGAATTAAAGGCTGGACTGTTAGCGCTAAAATCCTTTGTTGCAAACAAAGCAAGTGTACATGTTAAGCTTATGATGGACAATACAACTGCTGTTGCTTGTGTGTCAAAGATGGGAACCAGTCATTTAGAAAAATGCAATGAAATAACACATCAGATCTGGGAGTTTTGCATTGAACGCAATATAAGGCTCTCTGCTGCATATGTGCCGGGTAAAATAAACAAAGAAGCTGATAAGGAGTCCAGGAAAATGAATCTAGATGCAGAATGGAAACTGAGTTCATCTATTCTTTCTGATGCTTTGTGCTTACTGGATATGCAACCAGAAATAGACTTGTTTGCCTCTAGACTAAATAAGCAAATAGATCAGTATATCTCTTATAGACCTGACCCAGATTCCGTTGCTGTAGATGCATTTAATGTGTCATGGAGTGTGTGTTTCTATGCATTTCCACCTTTCTGTATCATTCCCAGTGTCCTTCGGAAGATCAACAAAGAAAAGGCAAGGGGGGTCCTAGTAGTGCCAGACTGGCCGAGCCAGCCGTGGTACTCACGTCTGGCAAAGATGCTGATCAAAACACCCATTCTGGTGTCTGCAAGGGACAATTTGCTGACAATGCCACAGAAACCACCAAAAAAAAATTGCCTACGCAAATCTCTTCGTCTGATTATTTGTGCAGTATCAGGAAACGTCTCAGAAAGTCTGGCCTTTCTCAGAACGCAACACGCTTCATCTGCTCCTCCTGGAGGGAGGGCACACAGAAATCATACTCGACTTTCATTAGGAAGTGGAAAAGGCATGCGCGTAGGCACAACATTTGTGAAGTTTCACCGACTCTGACTCAAGCAATAAACGTCCTTGCTACCCTTGTAAACAGTGGGCTGAGCTATAGTGTGGTGTCAAACTATCTGGACATTAAAGGCTGTGGACAGTTTGGGGACCACCACTTAGTGAAAAGATTCATGAAGGGAGCTTTTGAACTAAATCCAGCTCTACCCAGATATTCATAGACATGGGATGTTGATATGGTGCTTCAGCACCTGGACTCTTATCAACCATTAGAAAACATAACGCTTAAAGAATTATAAACTAGCTATGCTTTTAGCCATTCTGTCTGGACAACGATGTCAAACTTTATTGTGCTTATCATTAGGAAAAATGCGGCTAAGGGAAAACAAATGTGTGTTTTACATAGACTCTCTACTAAAGCAATCAAGGAAAAGGAAGCACCTTGCACCACTAGAATTTGTAGCATACCCAAATAACATTAGCCTGTGTGTGGCTATGGTGATAAAACACTACATTTCAAGGACAAAGGAGCTACGTGGCAGTGAACAAAAGTTACTGATTAGCTACCAGAAACCTCACAAGCCGATTACTCACGATACGCTAGCGAGGTGGTTGAGAGATGTGCTCACTAGATTGGGGCCCATAGTGTGAGAGGAGCCAGTACTTCGAAAGCGGCTGCTTGGGGCCTCCCCATACAAACCATCATGAAGGCAGCCGGCTGGTCAGCTGAGTCAACCTTCACACGCTTTTACAAGAAGACGCCAACACGCAATTTGGGCCAGGCTCTCCTTCAATCGTACTTGCAAGGTTTCAAGGTTTATTTCCAAAAGCCCCTTGGGGGGTACATGGAATAAAAAAGAAAAATTGGAATTGCAGAAAAGCTGAAGAGAAACTGTACGTTACAATTTCCTATTTCCCAATTTTGATTGTGTATGGTCAGTAATTGCTCTAAAAATTCATTGGACTGACGTTCAGCTGCATGCTGAGGTCAAATTAATAAATCATGCGATACTTACCTAGTAAGTTGAAGCATCGATCAGGATTTGACCGATGTATGCAGCAGGAACGTCATAGTCCAATCCCACCCAATGCACTTATTCCTCGCCCAATCTTATATTAATGGAATCTTATCTATCTTACAGTAGGGTGAACACCTTTACCACATACCTATAATCATATCCAATTACTGACCATACTTGTTCCTGAAGTGTGATGAGTACGCATGCGCCCCTTCTATTCATTGGACTATGACATTCCTGCTGCATACATCGGCCAAATCCTGATCGATGCTTCAACTTACTAGGTAAGTATCACATGATTTATTAATTCTCCTGATTCAAACCGTGCAATCAACGTTCAATCCAAAAATTAAAGTGTCTTTTTCGTGTGTGCTGTGTTAGAATAGAATAGGTGGTTTAGTTTATTGTGTTTAGCTTAGTAGGTAAATAGGTAAATAGGCCCAGAAAGTTCATTATCCCGATCCAGTTTTTCACCACGTGCTAGGGTGCCAGCTGGCACCGCCGGCAGCATGGCGGAAGCACAGACGATAGCAGAGCCTGTGTTTCTCGTCAACAAAATCCTTCCAGCGGCAGACCAAGTGCCCTATGCTGTCGCAGAACTGTGCGAAAATGCAGATAAATCAAGTGGTAGAGGGAGTGTGGAGGGTGCCCAAAGAGTGGGTGGACTTTGGCGAGTGTATGCCAAGACAACAGCCGCTCGGGTCGCCCTCCTCACCAATAGGATTAACTCTTAGGGGGGTTCAAATACATCCACGGAACTCCAACTCTTTCACCATCAAAGACAGCGAAGGTAATGAAAGGGAGGTACCCTCAGTAAAATTGATTATTGGGGGTCTCTCTTTCTCTGCCCCTGCAGATGCAGTAGCGGAGACATTGACCAAATTGGGTGTGACACTAAAATCTCACATCATGGACGAAAAGGACAGAAAACCGAATGGTCAGCTTACGCCATGGAAAACGGGATGGAGGTTTGTGTACATCAAACCTCCGTCAAAACCCCTCTCCAAAACGGTACAGATCGGGATGTGTACTGCCACTCTGTACCACAAAGGGCAAAACACACCCACGTGTTCGCGCTGCCTGGAAACTGGACATCACATCAGTGGCTGCAGCAGTGAAACACCGCGCTGCCGTGCCTGCTACCAATTTGGCCACAAACGGGGTGATCCCCAGTGCTCCCTTGCTCCACCCTCTCCCCTTGCCCAACCATCCCAACCTCCTACCCCTCCCTCTCCGCCTCCTCACCCACCACCCCCACCACCCCACCCCATCCCCTACAGCCAAGCCAGCTGAAGATACGAAGACAAAAAGGGAAAACCCCAAGATTCATCACAACAGCGCGAACAAGCAACGCTGAAGTTCGCCTCAAGCCAGCAGCACAGGTCGACCACGCCCACAAAAGGCAAGCAAAGCAGGTCCCTGTCTGCCCAGCGCAGTCCCAAAGTGTCAGCGCACATGAATCAAGAGATATGGGTGACTGCAGAACCGAACCAGAACAACAAACAGATAGGGCAGAACCAGCTGATACAGGAACCTAGCCCTCCCCCTCTCCCCACCACACCCTCTTCCCTTACGAACGTAGCATGAACACGGACTGAAACGAGACTCGATTACCCACTATGACTCTGCGAAATGGCTTTCCTTTTTATCCTCCACCCCCCCCCCCCCTCCTCCCCCGCCTCCCCCCCTTATCCCCACCACCCCTCTCTCTCTCTCTCTCTCTCTCTCTCTCTCTCTCTCTCTCTCTCTCTCTCTCTCTCTCTCTCTCTCTCTCTCTTTCTCTCTCTCTTTCACCTTTATGTGTACCACGGAATCGCAAGCTTTGACTATGTATTGCCATGGATAAGCTACGAATTCTAACACTGAATGCACGTGGGCTCAAAAACAAGAAGAAAAGGTACAGCATTTTTCAGCTTCTAAGATAAGAAAAACACGATATTATCGCCCTTCGGGAAAGCTGACGGTCATTGAGAGTCAATTAGCTGAAAACTCTGGTAACCACGTCCTCCAAACAGTAATGATGAAACTTAAAACTGAATTAGAACTGCAGGCACTTTCTAAGGCACAAGGGGCCCAAACAAGATCCCGAATCAAGTTCATAGAAGAGGGTGAAAAAAACATGACATACATTTTTAGCTTAGAGAAAATAAATTCATCAATTAATACAATTACGCGTCTACAAACTGACAGAGGAATTGTCACAGACCAATCAAGTGTTCGTAACGAGCAGGTCCGCTTCTATGCACAATTATACAGAAGAGAACAGGAAGACCATGAGTTAAGTGAGACCTACATTACAGACTTCCTGGGACCTAACTCTCCAATCCCAATGTTAGATGAAGATGATTCGCAAACATGCGAAGAGCAGATGACTGAATCTGAAATAACAGAGGCCCTGAAGCAGCTCAAAAACGGATCAGCACCTGGATGTGACGGCTGCACTACCGAATTTTACAATTTTTTCTGGCGTCGATTAAAATCAATGGTCATTCAATCATTTCTCTACTCATTTGAAACAGGCCGCGTTTCTGAGACACAGCAGAAAGGCACAATCATTTTGATACATAAAGGAAAAAATCTTCCTAGGGACCAGTTAACCCATTGGCGACCAATCACTCTACTCAACACAGACTATATCATTTTAGCAAAATGTTTTGCAATCAGACGTAATTTAGTGTTAGACAAACTAATATCAAAAGACCAGTGTGGCTTTATGAAAGGACGTAATATAGCAACAATTATTCGTACCATAGACGATACAATAAACTTTTTGGATGTTGAAAATCTTCCTGGTGTTATGGTTGGAATAGACTTTACAAAAGCCTTTGATACCATCTCAAAGTCGTTTATAAATGATACTTTGAAGCACTATGGCTTTGGTCGCAACTTTCAACGATGGATAAAGACCATTCTAGCCCAATCCAAAAGTTCAATCAATCACTATGGCTGGATATCTGAACCATTCGAGGTAGAAAGAGGTATTCGCCAAGGATGTCCCTTGTCTCCTCTGTTATTCATTTTAGCTGCAGAAATATGTGCCATAAAAATTAGAAACAGTCCGGAAATAAAAGGCATTACTATTCCTTCTATAAGTAACGACAATGAAAGGCCAAAAGTAATAAAAATCCAACAGTTTGCTGATAACACTACTCTACTCCTAAAAGATAAAGAAGATCTAGCAGCTGCTCTCAAAGTCTTCCAAAGCTTTGACAGGACTTCAGGACTGCAAATAAATGAACAAAACACAGAAGCTATGTGGCTTGGAAGAGAAAAACACAATGAAAACAAGTGCTTTGGTTTAAAATGAGTAAAGCTACTGAAAATCCTGGGAATACACTTTAGAAGTGATATGAGAGCAGGTAACATCGACAATAACTGGTCCACCAAAATAGACAATATGAGAAGAAAAATATAACAATGGTCACGGAGAAATTTGAGTATTTACGGGAAAATTCTTGTTGTTAAATCACTACTCATTTCCCAGTTTACGTATGTTATGCAATCAGTTGATATTCCAGAACACATATTGAAAGACATTATTAAAGACCTCTTCAAATTTATATGGAAAAAAAAAATGCAACAATAAGAAGGCCTTTGAAAAAGTAAAAAGAAGTGTAGTTACCCAACAAACCCAAAATGGCGGACTTGGCATGATAGACATAAAAGAGCTCCAAGAAGCCCTATTACTGACATGGATCCCAACACTGCTCAATGACAACTCGGCCAGTGGTTGGAAACTATGCCCAGCCTATATTCTACAAAAAATAGGAAAAGACTTGGATATACTCAGTACAAACTTCTAGTCATGTTTTGAAACAACGAGGTTCCTTTTGGCAGTGGGTCTTGCAATCCTGGGCAACTGTACGACACAAAGCAAACATCAACGACGACCAGAACCTCTATCTAAATTCAGCTTTGTGGCATAGCCAAAACTTTCCATATCTAGGCCAGTGTCTGATTATGAAAGACTGGATTAATAATAAGATGTACACTATTCAGGACATTATCGACGAGACAGGTCAGCTTTTGTCATTCGACCAAATTCAAGAAAAAGTAGGAAGAGCTGCTCACAGGATTTTAGAATACAATGCCATTATATGTGCTTTCCGTTCAGCAGAAACGAGAAACAGGCTTCGACTGTATGAAAAAACCGATGTTAACCCTCTCACCATTACATTAATCGGTCGCACGCTCCAAACTGAAATGCAAGGATTTCCGAAAGATTATAGCAACAGAATCACAACCCTGCGCAATCAACTTTTGGAAGAGGAAATTGGGGATAGAGATAGCGAAACATCATTGGACCGCCACCTTTGACAGCACCAAAGAAACTAGACTGAGTACTGCAATGGAAAATTCTACACATTTACCCAACAAACATTCTTCTCAATAAATTGGGCCTGACTAACTCGAACAAATGTAACGTTTGCCAGACAGATGAAATAGACTTTATCGAACACTTCTTCTTCCACTGCCCTAAGATAAACCCCATCTGGGAGCTGGTAGAAAAAAAAATTCAGTCCAGAACAGGAAACTCAATCAGAATAACAATGCCAGTCACCCTCCTAGGTTTCAGCGACAACAGTGTGTCTAACAGGGACAAAACAATTAATAATTTTG
>CM065682.1:80383131-80395631 GCA_017654935.2 Phymorhynchus buccinoides
CAGTCTTCTATTATTTATTTTTTTATCCATTTTACTAACCAAGGCCTGTATTCACGTTGAGATAGCATGAGACTTAGCATGATGCTAACTTAGAAGCTCTTCCAATGTCCTGTAGGATTTAATAGGACTTTTGGAAGAGCTTCTAAGTTAGCATCATGCTAAGTCTCATGCTATCTCAACGTGAATACAGACCCAGTAGGCTTTCCTTTAGTTTCGTTTGAACTCCATTCCTTCACCCCTCCTGACCTTGGTCCTGGGTGCGGGGGAACAAAGGCCACACACTCCTGACCCCGGTCAACGTGGGGTCAGTCATGTAGACAAGAAGCTTCGATCAAAAGCTTAGTGCACGTGGACTAAACGGGTGCACGTGTTACCCTGCAGTAGCAGCATTCCTGACCTCCGACCTGTGTGCCACAACTGAAGTTGGCCTGGTAACTTGCGACTGAAGAGAGAGAAGATGTTAATTAGAGAGTTACTAAAAGGAAACTCAGTGACCCAAGTGTACAAGTCCTGAACATGGAAGTATAACGTTACTGCAACAGAAACCACTGGTTGTGGTGCGGTGTAAACAACGTCTCTACTACCTTGTTGTTTACGCGGTGCGTAAACAGTGTTCCTGTTATTGAAGTGATAGCTGGTGATGTACTAGTGGTGGTGTACCCCCTGCTGTGTTGTTTACGTGGTGTGTAAACAGTGTTCCTGCTACTGAAGTGATAGCTGGTGATGTACTAGTGGTGTACCCCCTGCTGTGTTGTTTACGTGGTGTGTAAACAGTGTTCCTGTTATTGAAGTGATAGCTGGTGATGTACTAGTGGTGGTGTACCCCCTGCTGTGTTGTTTACGTGGTGTGTAAACAGTGTTCCTGCTACTGAAGTGATAGCTGGTGATGTACTACTCGTGGTGTACCCCCTGCTGTGTTGTTTACGTGGTGTGTAAACAGTGTTCCTGCTACAGAAGTGATAGCTGGTGATGTACTAGTGGTGGTGTACCTCCTGCTGTGTCGCTGTGATGTGTGGTGTCTGGTGTCTACATTCAATCTGCAAGCCTGTGGCCTGTTTTTTTCTGTCCGCTGTGCTGTGTGCATGTTTCCATTGTGCCACAGAAAAAAAGCATACATACCAAGCGGCATGTGTCTTTATTCTACCCCTGCTGACAACACCACCCCCACCCTTGTTCCTCTTTTCCTTTTTACCCCCTTGCTCGTCCGCTGTCCGCCACCTGGTTGACCTGATGTTAACGGACAATGCACCACTTGTTTTTGATGTCTCCGCCAACTCATCGTTTCTCTCAGTTCCCGTAACCAGCCGGGTTCAAAGGTCCGTTTGGTCACCGAACGAACCACCTTCCTTACCCCTCTGTCACCCCCCTCCCCTCACTGATGGCACGTGCGTCTGGTGACCTGTGGTTGCCCTCACCGTCTTCTTCCTGCCACCCCACCACCACCCCTAACAAACGGCAGGTGCACGTGTGCCTCCATTGTCGGCCACCGTTTTGACCACCTTCACCCGTCTCCTAACCCCATCCCCCCTCACTCCTGTCTAGAATCTGGACCAGTCATCACGTGTATGTTTTTTTTGTTTTTAGGAGTATCCGATTTTTAGGTCTGTGACCTTGGATGCTACAACTGGGTGAAAGGACAGTTTTCTTGGTGATAAATAAATTGGAGTTTAAAAAAAGAAGAAGAAGATATTAAAATGAATATTGACTGATGAAAGGAAACAATCCTTATTTGGACATTTGCATGGTGTTTTTATTTTGTATTGAAGACTTTTATATAGGCTTATGTGATAATAGCATATGTGTTGTGGTTGGTGTAGTTTATTGGCTGTTAATTATATTGTTATTTATATTTATGGTTGCTGGTAATTAATGAAATTATTTGCTATTTATTTATATGTTGGAATTTTTTTAAAAGACAGTTTGCTTTAGTATAGGTTAGTGTTTGAATTAGTTTTGAAGATAGATATAGGTAAAGAATTTTTTTTTCTTTTCTTAATTGTTTTTTAGGAAACAGAAATAGAGAAAAGCGACAGTTAAAGGAATAGTTTAATTAAAGACTGCTGACATAATTGCGCCTCTTAGAGACAAGGATTCTTAGGCCCCGACTTCTTGTGACTCTGATAAACAGAAGGACGCTCGCCTGTGTGCCAGACTGGCTGTGTCAAGGCTAAGCACATAGTCTTGTGGATATTGTTCATTCCCATTTTCGAGACACTTGATGCTGCGATGAACCAGAATGCAGATGACATTCCCGTTGTGTTAACCTATATGGACTGTTATAAAATAACAACAAGAGACTTTGAATACCATTCTTTCTTAGGGTTCTGAATAGAGACTACAGAAAAGACTCATGGTTTAGTCTGAGAAAGTTAAATGGACAAACTCTGTGTGAGACAGAGTGTGAAAATTGGGAGACTTGTTTGTGTGAATAAATGTGTCTATTGCTTTAGTATGAGGTCGTTCTTTGTTATGCAAGCAGATTGTTGTGAGTATATAAAGCAGAATCTGTATTATAATGATTGTTATTCAGAGTGAGCCCGTGCTGTGGCTCAGGTCAGGTCAACAGTAAGCTGCTGTCATGGAGTTTGGATCTCCATGGGCTGAGGTGCGGTATACATCGCAGTACAGGTACTCAGTACCTGAGTTTTTCTTACAGGTGCAGGTAGCACCTGGCCTTTGGGTTACAGGTATGTGGATACCTGGGATGGCTGATGTTATAGCCGATGGTCGTGACTGATGTTGGTTGTACCATGAGTGATTCTCAGGGTCTCGTATTAGTTGGCTTGCGACTAGCCAGCTGAAATGTGCATAGGCTATACTGTTGTTTGCTGTTGCACAACCTGGACAGGGTTGGTGTTTTAGCTGTGTGGTAGTACACAGCTGGAGGTAAATGGTGTCCTACACATAGGACTTTAAACCTTGTTACTAGCATAGGCCTGTTGTTGTATGCACATTTGTTCGTGTTGTTTGTTTCGTGTTGTGTTGTTTGTTTTCTTGTTGTGTGTTGTTGATATAAATGTTGAATGTCTGGTCGGGTTGTTTGTGTTTCTTGTCCACAGGTGTTCCTGCTCTATGTTGCTGTATGTTCGTGTCTTTGACAGTCGACTGCTGGGGAGTAGTCAGCTGGGGTGTGCATGGTCTATGTTATTGGTTTTATACACAACCAAAGGGTTGGTGTTTTAGTCGCTGTTCAATAACTAGGCTGAGAGATTTATGGTGTCCTACAGATCGTACTTTAAATCTCTGTTAATAGCATGAGCCTGGTATGGAATGCACACGTTTAGTGTTTTGTACTGTTATTTTGTTTGTTTGCAGGTACTGTGTGGATGAAACAAACGAGCTGGTCATGTGTATTGTTGGCTGTAAATGTGTCCCTTCTGTTTATAAGTTGGCTGTCTGTACCTGTCTGGTCAGGTGTGTTTCAGTATTGATGTGTTACTGTGTATGTTTTGGTACCAATATGTGTTGTACATACACTTGTGTCAATTTGTTAATGCCAAAAGTTCGGGCTGACTTAGGTAAAGTCTTTGTGTGTTCACTGTTCAAAAACGGTTTGTTGTTATCCTCCTTTTGGGCTGTATTTGCACTGATTTATTTGTTTAATGATTACATGTTGATAATTGGAAAATGGATATTATTGTATTGTGTTAGTGTTGTTAAGTTAGGTCTTTCAAAAGGGGGGTAATGTCACAAAATAGACTTTTTAGTTTGTGGCATAGTATAGGTGTAGCCATGTCTTTGAGCGTGTGTGCGTGCGCTTGTGGTTCGGTAGAGATATTTTCGTGTTGTTTGATTGGATTACAGATTTTGGCGGGAGAATGGCTAATAAGTTGGTTGAGACTATTGTTAGAGTTAGTGTGTGTAGGGACCGGCAGGCAGGCTGTGTGTGTTTGTGAATGTGAGTTCCTTTCTGGTAGGGTCATTATTATTTTAGTTTCATTGTTCTTTTAGTTTGACTAATCATTTATTTCATTTTGATTTCATAATCATATTTATTTATATGTGCACACTATTTGATTTTTATTCAAAGATTATATAATCCTGTTCGTTATTTCACGCCTCTGTTTTTATTTGGAAGACTGATTCTTTGGGTAAATGCATCGACCACACTCCTCACTTTCCTTGTCTCTCTTTTGGATTGTGACATTGCAGTTGTTGCTATGGATGTTGATGTTGTTGTTGTTGTTGCAATTGTTGTCTTAGATAATTGTTATGGTTATTATTTGGGTGAGTGAGTGACTGGCTATTGTGGTTGTTGTCATTTCAGCTAAATAAAATTAAAAAAATACTCGTAAGCTAAACAGATTCTAGCTGGGTTTTAAAAAACAAATATTTTCGTTTCCACATTGAAAATATCATTACAAAACATTTCAATACAATGTCTTTGCAAACAAAGCAAGCAAGAACAATACAACAATGCGTCCAATAATAATCTAGTTAAAAGAAAACAAACAAAAAACACACACAAAAATGGAAAATAACCGGAGTTTAAAGAACAGGAGGGCAAAAACCCGTGTTCTGAAAATGTCTTCCATTTCCTTGACATTTCGGAACACACACACACACACACACGCACGCACACACACACACACACACACACACACACACACACACACACACACACACACACACACACAGACAGACACACACACACACACGAGCGAGCGCACACACAAAACACACAGCCTGAATGAAGAGAATGAGCTTGGCAAACAGATGCAGATATAGTCAAAGAGACGGACAGACAGACAGACAGACTAACGGACAGACAAACTGACAGACAGACAGAGATAGCCAATGTCACATGTGACTAGATACACTTCCACCTGGGTAAACGTCCACCCAAACACTTCAGCACAACAGCAGTTTACAGACACTGGCGCCACCATTCACGGACAAAGCATCCATGTGAGGGGGTGGTCTCTCTCTCTCTCTCACTCTCTCTCTCTCTCTCTCTCTCTCTCTCTCTCTCTCTCTCTCTCTCTCTCTCTCTCTCTCTCTCTCTCTCTCTCTCTCTCTCTCTCTCTCTCTCTCTCTCTCTCACACACACACAAATATATTCGTAATCCATGTGCGTTTAAATTAACATTGTTGTTAGCTTCAAAGAAAGAAAGTGATATTCGGAATCTGGCCCTTTTTATGTATAAAGCTTTCAAATTTAGAGACATTGCTATTTCATAGTCCTTCTTCTGTTATGTTCTTACTGGATGTTAATTGCCATCTGACTGAAGCAATTGTTATATGTAGCGACATTAGTATCATGTATTACTAGATTATTGATGATGATTTGTATTATTTTTATTATTATTTGATGGATTACTAAGTTTATTATGGCTGTTGATCTTTGTTTGTTCACTACCCCTTCATAAGGGGCCTTGGCCTATTTGAATAAATCATTCACATTCGCATTCGCATTCTCTCTCTCTCTCTCTCTCTCTCTCTCTCTCTCTCTCTCTCTCTCTCTCTCTCTCTCTCTCTCTCTCTCTCTCTCTCTCTCTCTCTCTCTCTCTCTCTGGGACGCTACACGTACATATGTGATTTTGGCTGCAGTGTGATTGACTATTTTCTGATGTCGAGTGATTTGTTTGCTACTGTTAGTGATGATTGTATTTTGTATGTTTGTGATCGCACGGAAAGTTACCACATGCATGTTGTTTTCGTCTGTTAATTTTCCTGATAATCATGTTATTTGCGATTATAGTGAAAAGGTGTATATTGATAAGTTTACTTGGAACTCTGATCCGCACTTGTATTTAAAACTACATTGAATTCCGAATCAGTTAAAATGAAATTAGAAGCAGCAGTTCAGGCTGTTGATGTGAATGTTAATGAGGCTATTAATATGTTTAATGAAGCTCTGAAAGAAGCGGCAGATTGTATGAAGAAAATAATTTGTGTAAATGGGAGAAAGATGGCGCAAGATTGGTTTGACTGTGAATGTAGGAATGGAAGGAAACGTGTGCGTAAGCTTTTGAAGAAATTTCGTCGTACTTTAGATGAACAGGATAGGTTTAACTTCTTTCAGGCAAGACGAGAGTATAAAAATCTCCTTAAATATAAAAAGAAAGAACATAACAAGAGAATTGTTGAAAATCTGATGGATTCTATAAATAATCAAAAGGAGTTCTGGGTCTCTGTTCATAAAATAATACCTAAAAGGAAACATATCAACAAGCAGACAACTGTTGAACAATGGTTTGAACATTTTAAGATGCTTACGATGACGATCTTGTCTTTAGCTGCCCTATCTCTGGGGAGGAAATATTTTTATCATTACGTAAATAGCATCGGTACTGATGAATAATAACATAAGTTGTATCAACCATGGTGGGTGGTTGTCTGAGCAATTAATGTTAACTGTGGTATTCATCAGGGGTGCCCGTGTTTTCGTACGTGCGTGCGTGTGTGCGTCTGTCTGTTCGTATGTCTCTATGTCTGTGTGTATATGTGTGTACGAGAGAGAGAGAGAGAGAGAGAGAGAGAGAGAGAGAGAGAGAGAGAGAGAGAGAAGAGGGAGAGAGAGAGAGAGAGAGAGGGGGGCGCATGAAATGTTGGGAACGGGAAGGGACCAAAAATATGTGAAAGCTTGGGGTGACTTGGAGAGTGTGTGGGTTTGGGGTAGGGTGGGGGTGAACAAATGAATGCGATAATAGAAATGGTGGGAAAGAGGGCAGTTCTTAATGTTTTGATAGTCGCTTCTATCGACCCTAACTATGTTCAAATGTTTTTTGCGAAGCATGATTTGTCATTCATTTTTCCTTAGTTTTGTTTTCATTTTTCATGCATGCAAATGTGTTTCTTTGATTGTATTGTGCTTCTACAAGACCACGATGTAATTTCACCTAACGTGATAATAAAGTATTTTTGACTTTGACTTTTTCACCCCTGGCCTTTATTGTAGGTGTGGAAATATTGGCCTGTAAAGTCAGGAATAGCGCAATTACTGGAATAAAAGTACCAATTAGGCATCACTGCAACCAAGACAACATCAAAAGAAAACAAATGGCAGACAATACCACTTTTTTTCCTAAATGATCAAACAGATCTAAGAACAATAACATATATGAAGAAGAAGAGGTCACGCCTTGCAGGCAGCATTGTCACTCTCTCTCTCATTTTTTGTGATAGTGTTGTTTGACTGTGCAGTGTGGTGAAAGTTGTACGAGTGCAGCATGATGGAGTGGAGCATGTATTGGTGTGTGTTTTGTGCCATTCTGCCACCAGATCTACTGGTTATTTGGATTTCTTTTTTTGGCACAGTTTTCTAGTATTCTCGCCGGTCAAGAAACGCCATTTCTCCAACCCCACTTTTCCCCACATCTGGATTCCATTTCTTCCATTCCTACCGCCTACCGCCATCCCTCGCTACAGCGTCTCTTTCTTCAGAAGAGGGATTCGTACCCTCCATCTCCACTACCCACCACCACCCTCCCTCCCTGTTCCTTCCGCCCCCATCTCTTACTCCAGGATACATCTTTTATCTGTGGCCCCATCAACACTGGACCCCTCTATAGTGGATGCTATTAGAGGGGCAGGAATCGGTTAACACCTTCCCCGCGTTCGTACACATCGTGGCAGACGTCGAAAGCAGAAGAAAATCAGCATTGTGTGTGGCAACAGGCCTGACCCTGCCACTACTCAATCCCCGCCAGCTGACAGCAGTAAATCCTCCGAGAAGCGACACGGCGTGTCTTCCCTGTGTTCCCGTCTTCCAGACAACGCTAGTAATAGGCTTAGCGACAGTACAACTGCTACAACCAAGCGTTCGGCTGCTAACACGAACAACTTGATTCAAATTCCTTTTTCCTCCTCTGTTCGCAAGAACACTAATCTTACAGTCGCCTCTTTCAACGCCCAATCTGTTGGCCCAAAATTGTAGACAGAAAAGAGCTGGCATCACTTCCTTCATCACCGACAATGACATTGACCTACTGTTTGTGGTAGAGACATGGCTCAAACCGCAGGGGGATGAAGCCGTTTGTGCAGATTTGACCCCTGAGGGTTATGCCATCAAGTCTCTGTCACGCCCCTCTCGTCGTGGTGGCGGTATCGCTGTTATCAAGTCTCACTGACCTCACAGCATAGTGTGTTAAATTGTGTGTGTGTGTATCGTCCTTGGCCCACGTCTGTGAATAAGCTGACTGAAACTTTGTTTTTTGACCAATTCCCTTGTCTGCTTGATCATTGTAATACGCTTCATGGAAACCTGTGTCTGTTAGGGGATTTTAATTTTCATGTTGACTCTCCCACTGATCGTAGCTCTGTTAAGTTTTTAGAAGTGTTAGACATGTACAATCTTCATCAATCTGTGTCCGGACCCACTCACAAACATGACCACACTCTGGACTTGGTGATTGAAAGGCCCAGTGATGGAGTTCACTGATCCTCAGAGGTCAATCATTAACTCGAGTCTGACCATGTTTGTGTTGTGAGTTTGTTTGACATAGAGCTCCCTGTCCACAAACACGTGTACCGCAGCGTCAGACATATCCGCGCAATCGACATAACTGTTTTCGGAAAAGATATTGAAGTAGAATTATGTAAGTACACATCTAGTTCATGTACTGCCGCCCAGTATGATAGTGCCCTTCAGTCAGTATTGGACAAACATGCTCCTGTTTCTACACGCAAAGTTTCTTCTAGCAGAGACTCAAGTCCTTGTACTGCTTAGCCCTTACAAGATTGTGCATTTGAACTTGTAGAAACATTCTAGGCATTGTGTTTTGTCGAAACAAATCAGCGCAGGACAATGAGGAAAACTGGCAGTCACGAGTCAGTATGGGGCTTAATAGGTGGTGTCCTGCATTATATTAGCTCAGAGCAGGCTCCACTAAACTCCACCGAGGTGACTCAACAGCAGTGCAGTGTCTCCTCTGGTGGTTGCCTCCTGACGGCCTAACATAGATTCGATTCCCTTGGACTACTGATTTGGGTTTTCGCGACATGACAAACCAGGTTGTGGTTGCGAGTTGGAACTTTAAATGAACAGCGTGGGAGCAACGCCACTGTACGGCCGAAAGCATAAGACAGGGAAAAAAACCAGTACAAAAGTTCCATTGAAAAGCACTGGCTTAGTGCAACACTCTGCCATTGGAAAGCACTGGCTTAGTGCAACTCTTCGAGAGTTATTACTGAACAGACCACTTGCCCAATGCACAACGTTCTTAAAGACTAGGTGATTTGCCTGACAAACATTTGTTGAAAGATTCCCTTTTGTTAGTAGACTCCTTTGTTCGCATTTGTTTGAACAAAACTCAGCGCCGTTTTTTAAACATAATTCTGTTAGAAACAGAATTGCTTACCTGTACGATCCTACAGCCGCCATCCTTCACTAGAAATGGCAGCTTACTACGGCGCCGCCATGTTTACCTGGGCGCGGACATGTTTGCAGGGACAGACAGTTGTCATATTAGCTGCAGGGTGCAGCCATCGTGGATTATCTACACTATCAATGCACAACGAAACATTCATCGAAAGAACGTCATTTGTGAAGCAAACGGTTTTTATTTTGCATGTGAGCAGCCACACTCCGACTTCAGAGGATTCTTCTATCCTCTGATTTCTTCCTTGTCTTGTTTCCTGCCTTAAAACTATGTTCCCCACATTGTGTGTGAGAGTGCGCGCGAATGTTTTTGTGTGTGGGTGTGCGCGTGTTGTGGCTGTGTGCGTATTTGTGATGGTTAGTATTTTAGTAGTTTATTATTTTAAATATTTATGATCTATTTATTCATTTAAATAATTTGTGAAGCGCCCTGAGCTCAAGAGAGAAAGGGCGTTCTATAAATGTTACAGTTATTATCATTATTATTATTTTCTTTTAGAAATGCAAACTTTTGTTAGATGCACCAGACATTTTTAATATGTCATATAATTTTATTGCAGTTGCAACTATCCAAAGAATAAAAGCCCTAATGTTATTGTCTCCCTCAGGTTTTGGTGGAGGTGTGTAATGTAAGAGTGTTCACAAGTTTTATTTAGGCATTGAAAATCATAAATATTTTTGTCGACAAAAATAACATTTTCAACAATTCATATTTTGTATCGGCCTGATTTGTTTAGCACATTATGGTGTGTGTGTGTGTGTGCGCACATGCATGCGCGCGCGCGCGCGCGCGCGCGCGTGTGTGTGTGTGTGTGTGTGTGTGTGTGTGTGTGTGTGTGTGTGTGTGTTGAGATAAAAGTCAGGAGCATGCGGGGCGGACTGGGTGAAGAGAATTGATGTTCAAATGTATTTGTAAAATGCTTTTTTTGTAAGTTTACAACAGTCTGTCATTGATGTGCTCGTGTGCATACACACACACACCATGCATACACACATCAGCACATCAAGAACCCCAAACCCCGAGTCTTGCAGATGAGACGACAAACCGGGGTCCCGTGTGCCCATGCACTTAGCACACGTTAAACCCAGTGGCAACGAAAAAGTTGTCATTTGGTCAAAATGTACACACACCCCTTTCCTTCGTCATCAATAACACCAAAATATTATGCAACAAGAGGCAAAGCCTTCAAGGTTCACGTCTGATTTTTATTACTATAGCAGGCATGGGAATTCCCATGACAATTCCCATGCCTGTATAGAGGGAATATTGTTATGTAGACACTTGTGCATCTGAAAACATAATTAATTTTTATTTTATTGTGTAAATTAAATTATTTCTATGCATTAAATTACCCCTACCCCTTTCTTTAAAATTTAATTATATGTATGTTTATATATGCGCATGTAACATAGTGGAGCCCTATTTTTATTTTTGGCAAACAAGTAAAATTGAAAAGCATATTGACCAAGCTTTCAGAAAAACATAGTGACCAATCCCCCCCCCCCCCCCCCTGCCGGGGTAAGGGGGGTCTACGGACACCTGTAGTAGGCCTACAGTCTTTGCCTGTAGGTCTAAGCCTCTTACTCTTAGAAAATTAATAATTGAAGTTGCGTAATTCGTAAGGCCACACTCCTGATCTGTTACTGTTTTAAACTGATTGTTCATACGATGAAAACTTGTTCCACATCATCTACATTTCTGTAAGATATTTTATATTAGTCCTAATATTTTATTTTCGTTTCGTTAATCCCCCCCCCCCCCCCTCTGCCACAAAGCAAAGGTCAAGGTCACAGCCAGCTGTTTATCTTCCCCTGTACAGTCTTTGCACATGGTGATCAATCGTCTAGGCCTAACAAAGGATTCGTACGTCGAAGGCAGTGAAATCGACGAACCCTGGATTTTCCGTATATTTTTTTTCAAGACTGAAATGAATGTGGGCTAAATGTTAAGTACGTCGTCTTGATTATGAGGTAAGGCGTGAATATCTTATTCTCTAGGCCTAGGCCTTGTTGCCGGAAGTGCGGTAGGCTAAGTATTGCATGCGCAGAGATGATGTGCGAATGAACACGAACAACCGTTGTCAAACTCAAACGCGCAAATAAAACGAAACAACCGGGCCGTCAACGCACACACTCGGTACATCCATTTGTTACAGAAAATATAAGTTAACGACGTTAAAATGTACCTATTTGTACACACCTGAAGTCTTGTGTTTCTTTTTAAAGAGCGTTTTTGTATATCTAATGGAGAGTCTTCTTTCCAGTATCTCCTACTCGGTACAACACAACAGTAATCTCTGCAACAAATGATTTTCTTTCTTTTGTTCCTTACCGATGTATCTGACTGCTTTGATCGTCATGACTTGAAGGCTCACGTCAAAATCAAGTATCCTGCTAACTTTAACCCTCTAACATCTTATGTTTTTTTGAGAAAACGACAACGTTAAAGTTTCAGTGGAGAGTGAGAGTCTTCTTTAGTTTGAAGAGTGTGACTGAGTCAAGGTTAAAGGTTGCACAACAGTAATCTCTGCAACAAATGATTATCTTTATTTTGTTCTTTATCAATGTATCTGACTGCTTTGATCGTCGTGACTTGAAGGCTCACGTCAAAATCAAGTATCCTGCTAACTTTAACCCTCTAACGCCTTATATGTTTAGAGAAAATGACAACGTTAAGGTTTGAGTTAAGGTTAAAGGTCGGGGCCACGGACGCAACACACACACACACACATACACACAGACACACAACCGAACATGTACGATACTATAGACTCACTTTGTTTTAAAAAAACGACGTGAGCCCCAAAAAGGGTGGCGCGCCTCTGGCTGCGACGCGCTCTCCAGGTGGGAGCAACCCGAATTTTGGGACGAGGAAACTAACGATCAATAATGAACCTAAATATATATTCTATTCTGTCATGCTAGTCGCGAATGGGGTGTGGCTATCTCGATAGAACCACGACTGCCAGATAGCAGAGAGGCCAGATGTTATTCCAGATGGGTTTCCCGTGTAATGTGCACACTCCTCCATGTTTCTTACTTCCAGAATTTTTGCTTTCCTGGATTGCAGATGAGTTTCAGTCAGGAAGATTTGTGGGATACCGGGGCTCTTTCGTAAAAATAGTTCCCCCACCTTCTGGAAGTTCTGTGCTTGTAACTTAAAAATCCTCTAATCTGC
>CM065682.1:80398131-80400631 GCA_017654935.2 Phymorhynchus buccinoides
ACCTGTACGTGTGGCCTGGCCAGGTGAACGCAGTGACTCACTGTCAGACACAACAGGATCAAGGCAGACACCTGCACAGAGAACAGGTAGAGAAAGCTGCACAGGGAACACCAGGCACTGTACCTCCACCCCCTGTACTCCCACAGATACTGCCCCCGGTACATCTGGTCAGCCACACACACTGCCAGCAGATACACCCCCATCACCAGGCTGGACACGGACAGCTGACACACAAAGACACCAGCTCCGCTCCTCCTCTGCTGATCGCCACGCCTCCTCTGCTGATCGCCACGCAGGAGGAAGAAGAGGTGGACTCCATTGCCCAGCAAGGCTACAGCGGCCAGGATGACAGCCACAGCACGTAGAGCGGCTGATCCCAACAGACGGTGACAGGAGGAGAGCAGAGAGGAAGGGGAGTGGCAGTGTTCAAGCTTGAAGCCTGCAGGCAAGTTCTGAGCACAGCATAGCATGGGGTTGTCTGCACGAACAGAGTGTAACAGGGAGAGGGGTGTGAGCCAGTGACGGGGGAGGTGGTGCAGGTCACATCCTGTCACGTCCAATGTATGTAGCTGTGGTGTGGGCAAACTGCCAGTCACCCGCTGCAGGCCGCTCTCTGACAGGTTGAGCAGGGTCAGTGAAGAGAGCACGTGCAGCACAGAATGGTTAAGTTGAGTCTGTGGTTCTGAGTATCTGTTATCTTCAAACAGTTCAGTCAGTGGATTGCCAGCAAGCACCAACACCTTCAGATTCTTCTCATCGCTCAAAATGTATGTAGTCAGTAAGGAAATGTTGTTGTAACTGACGTCTAAAATGATCAAGTTGGGCAATAGAGGAAGAGACATGTTAGCGAGAGCACAACGCTGAAGAGCCAGAAATATCAACATGGTATTGTTCCACAGATGATATGGCTTCAGCCCACTGTTGCTAGCATCCAAATAGCGCACTTCAGGAAAGCCGTCAGCGTTGAATTCTCTCCTGCAGCGAAAAGACAGACCCTGGCACGTGCAGCTCGTGGAGGGACACACGTGACCACAGAACCGTTCATCATCCTGCTGCTTACAGTGCGGGAACCCGTCACACACATGGTCAGGATGCAGACAGACACGGGAACCCCGACACCGGTAGAACCCTGGACAGGTGAACTTCTCACAGCGGGCCTCGTCCTCATGACCCGGACAGTCGAACATGTCGTTGCAGAGGACAAAGACAGGCAGGCAGTAACCGTTACCAGGACACTGGAAGTGGGTCTGTGGACATATTGTGGCGTTATCCCTGTGGTCATCTTCACCAGAAGGCGGCAATGGTTCAAACAGGTATCTGCCATAAATCTCTTTGTCAAAGATCACCACAGCCGGGGGCTGAAGATGACGATTCCGATCAGAGTAATATGAGTCGTTAGGGGAACGTTCACTCATATACTTGTCCATTAACAGACCATGTGGTATATTGCCTTTCAACGCACAATCTGCTTCATCAAATGCATTGGTACATTCATGATGACCGTTGCACCATTGCTCCATGAACAAGCACTGAAAATCCAACAATGCTGACATAACATTCAAACGGAACAGAATCAAATAAAAGATGCAGTAATTGGCCTTACTACATTAAATTATGGAAACGTGTTTGACAAAAATATGAAATATTGAGGCCCTCTTTACATGGACAGATGAAAACAAATGAATGGAAAATTAGGGATTGTCTATAAGACGCTCCAAAGTACAAATGAAAGGACATCATTACAATGAATTAGTTACTTTAGAAGGATATGGATGAGCCAGATTCACGTAGTAGGACTAACATTTTAAAGATATGGTATCAAAGGGAAGATTGTTACATGAAAAAGCATATGCACTGTGGTTAACCCATTGGTACCACGATCCCATATGTTGGAACGCTCAATTATGTTCCACCTGACTACTGCATTGCTATACTTTCATAGATGGACTGCATGGATAGTTCTGGTCCCTCAAACCAGTAATGGAGGTGGAAAAACACAACATGACACAATTAAAGAACGTCTCCTTGTGAGTTGGAATGACAAGGATGTTTGCGGTTTATCTTATCGAGACGGTTAAATGATAATCTATATCAGATGTAAAGCATGTGGACATATTACAGACCCTTTCAGGATGAAAACAAAGACAATTAAATCAACGAGGGCAATACTGAAGTGAATGGCTTATTAATTTATACACAAAGTAATCTGTGCCTGAAATGGACCCAACAGGCTCCTATGGATATCACTATTTCTGGCAATCATTTCAGTAGTATTTACTTTGTTACTGTCCCATCTTCTGGGCCATACAGTGGCGTTGCTCCCACGCCGCTCATTCTGAATCCACACCACGCTTCCGCTTGTTCAGGTTGCAGAATCCAAGACCAGCAGTCCAAGGGGAGCGAATCTATGTTAGGCCGTCAGGAGGCAACCAACCGAGGAGACACTGCAGGCTGAGTCACTTCGGTGGAGTTCAGTAGAGCCTGTTCAGGACACCACCAA
>CM065682.1:80408131-80418131 GCA_017654935.2 Phymorhynchus buccinoides
AATTAGTTGATTTCCAATTAATACATACTAGTGTAGAAATCGAACTGTAAATATAGTAATCATATCGTGTTGTTCATCGTCGAGGAAAGTGTGTCAACCTGATCTCCATCTTCTTCTTCTTCTTAGGCAGCCAACTTCATCACGTTGAATATTCTGCTGCACTTTAGGGGGTAGTACGAAAAAGAAAGAAAATAACAGCAAAGATAGAGTAGAAAGTGAAATGATAAGATAATTATTATGGGGAGAAAATAGAACCCAAGATAGTCAGGGATTATTTAAATTAAATAGTTGTAGATACACCGTTTCCTACGTAGGATTTTTATACTACTACTACTACTACTACTATTACTACTACTACTACTACTACTACTACTACTACTACTACTACTACTACTACTACTACTAAACTAAAAAATAAAAATAATAAAAATCTGCTATAGCGCTATTCTGACACAGCAGGACTCACCGCGCTTTACATAAAAAATGAAACACAGTAACATAATGGCACTCATACAACTCACATTTTAAATACCTCCATAAAACACGTATTTTTTTTTTAAAATCTTTATAGAGTGGACTGATGGTGGATGGACAGGCACATTAACAGAGATATTTTCTGAAAAGATGTGTTTTAATGCCAGTTTTGAAAGAAGACAGAGATGAAGAGTTGTGGAGAGAGTAAGGGAGATTGTTCCAGATGTGTGATACTTGGAAATGAAAAGATCTATTTCCAACTGTTTTGTACTTGGTGAAAGGTTTGCAGAGAAGTTTTATGTTGCTTGACCTGAGGCTGCGTTCTGGTATGTAGACAGAGAGGAGAGAAGAGAGATAGTCACGAAGAGTATGTTCGAAAACACGATAGGCAAGAGTGGCCACTTTATATTCGACTCTCACATCAACAGGGATCCAGTGCAGCTGTCTCAACAGTGTTTTCACAGTGTAAGTCTTACGCTTTTTGAGCACGACAGATTCAAAATTGAAGGAAGCTAGTTACTTATTGAAGATTTGAATCAGGGATAGAACATAATCAATAAAAAGTTGAAGTCTTATCCATTTTTTATGTTGATGGCTCATGTTGACTCCAGGACACCGATATCATTGTTGGTATTTACTCCCTTGTCCACAAGTGTTCTGTTATTATTTCTGTCTGTGTTTTGTTTGTTTGTTTTGGAATTATTTTGTTTGTTAAAAAAAAATTAAAACCCTTCTCTAGTGTGAAAGACAATTGCTGATTGAAATGATCCACTTCAATGGAGGTGAATACTTTGATAATGTTAGCATTCATTTTGTTCCTTTGTTCATTTTTATTCCTTTCTCTTTCATGTTTGGCAATGACGCATTTAATTACGCTTTTCCTTTAGTAATGTGTAAATGAACGGGACAACACCCGGCTTCTTAAGGAAAAAATCTCATCCTTTTTCGCCATAAAATTGATGGAGCATTAGTTTAGCAAGCAACTCTTTCCTGTTTGCTAACACATTGCATCTTGAATGCAGGCAAGTAGTTTCATCACTCTAGTTGTCGTCCATGGAGCTTCTACTCATGTAGTCGGCTCCCACGTTGTCTTTGCCTGGAATTACTTGGACGGTGAAATCATAATCTTGGAGAAGGATGGCCCATGAGTCGTCCGTTGCGGGTCTTGTTCTTCTTCAAGTAGAGCAAAGGTTGATGATCCGTCTCAATGATGAACCTTGTCCCATGCACGTAAGGCTCAAACTTCCTGATACCCCAAACAACAGCAAGATATTTTTCTCGATTGTCGCGTAATTGCGCTCTGGCTTGTTCAGCTTCTTGCTAGCATACGCCACAGGCTGTACCATATCTTCGTTCTCTTGCAGCAGAACAGCACCTAATCCCTGATTTGATGCGTCTGTGCCTAGCACGTAGGGTTTCTCTTTGTCAGGTAATCGCATGATAGGAGCGCTGGTAAGTTTCGTCTTCAAGGTACGCATGGTCTCTTCACATGCATTGGTCCATTCTAACTTGTCAGGCCGATCCTTCTTCGTGAGGTCTGTGAGAGGTGTTGCATGCATAGCAAAGTTTGGCAAAAACTTGTGGTAGTAGCCTGCCAATCCTCAGAAACATCTTAGTTCCTTCTTGGTCTTTGGTCTCTGCGCTTTCTCAAGTTTATTTGAGCTTTTCTGTCTCAGGTTTGATCTGTCCTTCACCGACTCGATGCCGGAGGAACGGTAACTCATGAAATCCGAGGAAGCATTTCGTGGGCTTGGCGGTAAGTCCTACTTCAGCTAGTCGTTGCATTACTGCTCTGATGGCTTTCACGTGTTCCTCCTAAGTCTCAGACGCTATCAGGATGTCGTCCATGAAGTTGTGGACATCGTTTCGCTTGATCGTTGCCAGCAACTTCCGCATCATCCTTGAGAACACTGCACTCGCGTTATTCATTCCAAATGGCATGCGTTTCCACTGGAACTGTCCTTGCAGTGTGCTAAAGGCGGTTTTCGCTTTGTCCTTATCAGTCATCTGAATTTGCAAAAATCCTTTTGAGAGATCCATCTTGGTGAAGTACTATTCTTTACCTATCTTGGCAAATATGCTCTCAATGTCAGGAAGGGGTTCAGCGTCGAACTCGGTGATGAGGTTCAGCTTCCTGTAGTCAACACAGAACCTGACGCTATCGTCCTTCTTCTTCACCAACACAATTGGTGCATTGTAGGGTGAGTTCGCCGGTTCAATTACATTCATGGCGAGCATCTGTTCTACTTCCTTTTTGACAGTCTCTATCTGGGAGTGGGGTACTGTGTACTGGTGTACTTTGACTGGATATGGCGATGTGAGCTTGAGCTCACACGTAACAAGATTGGTTTCTCCTGGCAAGTCCGTAATACTCTTCTTGTGTTGCTCCACAATCTTTTGCAGTTCTTCTTTCTGCTTCCTGGCGAGATGAGGTCCATAATTGACATGCGACGTGTCTTCGGTTTGTTGCAGAGGGATCAGAGGAATGTGGTATGTCATGTAGTCTTCATGGTCCTCCTCCTGCATCACGACAGCAACAAACTCTTCACCAGCCTTTGGTTCTCGCTCGTGGTACTCTTTGAGCAAGTGGATGTGGTAGGACTTCTCCTTGTCGTCAATTCTAATCCTGTAGTCTACAGGACTGGTCTTATTCACCACAGTGTAGGGTCCTCTTCAAGTGAGTTGGAGTTTGTTGTGCTTCTGTGAAAGAAGTATAAGCACTTTTGATCTAGCCTCCAAGTTTCCTTCCTTGGCTTTCTTGTCGAAGTACTTAGCATGGCGTGTGCTGGCTTTCTCCAAGTTCTGTTGTGCTATCTTGCACGCATCCTCAATTCTCTCCTTCAGATCAATGACGTATTCTGCCCTCGTTCTGACGTCAGTCTCCAGTTGCTCGTCAGTCCATATCTGCTTGAGGACTTGTAGTGGACCTCGAACATGTCTGCCATACAGGAGTTCAAATGGCGAGAAATTCAGCGACTCTTGAGGTGCTTCTCTGTAAGCAAAGAGTATCGCTGGAAGTAGTCTGTCCCACTCTTTGGGTTGATCAAGGCACAACTTCTTGAGCATGGTCTTGAGAGTTCCGTTGAATCTTTCTACCTGGCCAATACCTCAATATCTGAGCAGGGATATGGACTCTTGTCCATATTTCCCACAGCGCTTCTGCCACACTTGCAGAATCGATCTTTCTCAAGGCAGTGGCTTCAGCATATCTTGTGGCATAGTCAATCACTGTCAGGGTGTAGCGCTTGCCACTCGACGACTCTGGGATGATGGGACCTACAATATCTACTGCCACTCAATGGAATGGCGTCTCAATGAGGGGCATCTTCTGTAGGGGTGCTTTCCTCACTGTGTTTCTACCTATGCATCTCTGGCATGCATCACACGACGTGCAATACCTTTTGATGTCGCCAATGAGTCCCGGCCAGTAGAAGTTGTTCAATAGCCGTTTTTTCGTTCTTCGGACACCTGCATGTGCCGACATCGGTACATTGTGAGCCACCTGCATCACTTCATTGCGGAGCTTCTTGGGTACAATCACTTGATTGTATTGGATCAGTTGTCATCTGATCAGCCGGTCAGTTGTAAGACGAAAGTGTCTGCTCAGCACATGCTGAACAAGTTGAAAGCGTTATATACTACTTCAGCGAGGGCGAAATTTCAAGTTTTAGATTTTTGTTGGTAAGCTGAAGGATACATTCAGATATCTCATGATCTGGGTTGCAGGGGTTTGGTCAGTTCTTGGATGGTAGCATTAATAACTCACAATTTACAAGTCATATCGCCTAAAACATCTGATAGCATGAAAATATACCCCTTTTAGAGTGTTTCTATGAAAAACAAGAAAAAAAAGAGTGTTTCTATGAAGAAAAACAAGAAAAACTAATGTTTGTCGATATATCATGATCTGGCAGGTAACCCTTGATATATATAATGTGAGCCGATCATCCTTATTTTCAGCACCCAGACAAGCTTACCTGATGAAATGTGAAAAGAATTTTGAAACCCTGAAAGGTATAATCCACAATGTGTAGCAAATAAAATTCTGTGTACACAATGTTACCTCTCCAGGATGAATTTTTTACTTCAAACCTGATGTGCAAATGTTCCGTGTGGTTGTAAATGTCTGGCAAGGGATAAAACTGGTCGCATCCGTGCATTGCTGAGCAGTGCTCTTCAGCACAGCACTGAACTGCCCATAGAAGACGTTCCTGTCCCTCGCTGTAGCTATAAAGGCTGAGATGGAACAAGGGTTCCGTCTGAATATATAGGTCACTGAGCAGTATACTGTGGGAGGTGGGCACTTTCAGTGTAGCATCCATGACGATTTGCCCTTCTGGAAATTCTGTCATTGACTCAGGGTTGAATCCCGGAGTTTGCAGAAAACCTGTTACACATATATTTTGTTTTGCATGCATGTGTGTGCACACATCCAGCAGTCAACTGTACATTCACTCCAGCATATATTCACAATGCAATATAAGATGCATTACTTTGATTTCTACATCCACATGTCAACATTGATTTTTGTCTGTTTATAAAGAATCAGTTGTTTCTGTGAAAGAACCCTGTCTCATGTTATAGTGCTATATTCATAACTGAAATGATGCCAGTGTCAACTTACCTAGGGTTGGTGACAAGAAACCGATATCTACTCGCTGTTCAGGAGGACTGTGCTGTTCTACACTGATGGTCATAGCTACTCTGTAATCCTCGCGGAAATCAGTCACCAGGAACTCTACCCACACCTCATTTTCCCTGACAATGTAGACAGAAAAGGTGTCATAATGCGGCTCACAGCCTGTCCACCTGATCGTGTTGTAGCTAAGCAGATTCTCAGTGTGGTAGACACCCATCACATTATAATATCTCTTCAGGAAAAACTTTTCATAAATTATGATATAATTCCTTTGGCTGCAAGTCTGATGGTGAAATCGAATGTGTATCTTTTCCCGGTGGATGTCCGGCATTACCACATTTTGTTTATCCAATTGAAACACGAATCTACAACGTGAAGATACATTTCTTGAAAAATGACCCTCAGTGATTTGGGATACATCAAAACGAATGGTGGCATAAGTTACAGCATAGTTCAGTCTTTTGCTTTTTGATAGCATGCAGTCCTTGATGATGGATGTAGGGATGGTAACATTGCTTGTTGGATATTCTTCACTGTTGATTTGTGAGTTGTTTAGCTTTAGATCAGTGTCTGTTCCTGATGCTATGTGGGTGTGCTTTGCAAATTGCTGAAAGGTATCCAGTGGCGTGGTCATTCTGACTCCATTTAGCTGCAATTTATGCAAAGAGGTATTTTGTAGGCCCACTGGAACAAAACAAGATTTTATTTATCCCTAGTTGCAACACTGGTAACACAATGATTTACAAAAAGATTTCAAATACTCTTTAAAATTTTAAGTACCTGTTACAGGAATACGTAATTTGCACTTTTGGCAGGATCACGCAATGAAAAACTAAAAACTCTTGGGTTCAGCTTCTCCAGATTACATTAATTCACAGAAAGAACTCATAAAACACGATGGAGATGAAGATTAATTGATGAGGTGTTAAGAATATGTAGACAAGTAGAAGTAGAGAAGCAGAAGGAAAAGTAGAAGAAAAACCCTGCACACACAAAACCAAGCACAATCCTTAATCTTAATGTCCCAATATTACCACACATTAAAGATTATGACAAAACAATCTTAGGTCATAAGTGTGTGTACCGTAAGCTTGCTGTGTGAGAGTGATGTGTGTGCATGCCTAAATTTGTTAACTGTCACAAACTCTAAGCCCATAAATATCATGATCCCCTTACAATATTTACCCAACCATAACACTTATTAACCACCTCCATGCATGCAATTATTTCACTAAAATCAATAATACTCCTTAAAGTATACTAAGCAGCAACAGCAGCAATAACACAAAACAAAACAATAACAACACAAACTGTAGCTCACGCCCACAACGTCACCCAAGGTACAAACAATTAATTGCTGACAAACAATGACTAAAATAAAAATAATCTGCACTCAATCAAGCAAATGACTAGTAAAAACTTACTTTACTAACCTAAAATAGGTTAGTCAATCCTAAAATAATATAACTTACCCTATTTGTGGAATAAGGGTTCTAAATAAAACGTTAGCAGTCGGTCTCACAACCGTCAACAAAAAATGCTATCCAATCAAAGGATTGGAAACAAACACTTTAAGCTACCAACCAATGAAATATATTTTTAAGACTATCGCCCTTGACCTTCGTTAAAGGGGAGTATGTTGTATTTTATCAAATAAAAGGGAGTACCCATTATGGCACTGACGGTGTTGCATACCAACCCTTTGTAGACTTGTATGCTTAAAGTAATATTTAGCTGGCCCAAGCCTGGAGTTCTTGCGCATTGCAAAAATATTATGCTTAGCGCTAAGAATTCGTACACAGGAAACCTTTTTAAATGGTAATACAACCTTCAAAATCGATGCACTTGCATACCATTGCAATAACTTGTAACCGAAACCATGGAATTATAAAAAAAAATGTTTCAATGATTGTTCAATCACAAAGTTGTTATAGTAGTTGACGAAAGTAAGAAGGGACACATAGTCCATGTTTTGTTTTCCGTCTTTGGAAAGACTGAACAACTGAAGTACGATATAGCTTATTGCTAAATGCGTAAAATGGAAATGGGGTTCCTGAAGTCGAGGTCCACTCCATCCAGTTTCGACAAGATGAGACCATGCCCAATGCGATCTTGATTTTGATCTTTAGCATTTCTCTCACATGCATATGACAATGATAGGTGGATTTTAGGTATGTGGCTGTATTTGTTTTCGATACTACAAACTCTTTGATTACAATTTTACAGGCATTAAAATGGGTTCAGGGTATGCAAGTGTTTCACACGTGCTTCACATACAGGAAAAACAAACTGTTTCCCAGTTACATGTTTCTTTGCCTTGGTGGGTGAGGTGTTATGGTACCATGTATCATTATGCTCATTTCTCACAGTCGTCCAGCTATTGGAGAACACAAGTGAATAATAACAGACCTGCAACAACTAGGCAGTACGGATATAATTACAATACCATTATTTATTCACAGTATTTTCAATTATATGTCGAACTGTGTTTTGATACAATCATAGTAATACGCAAAGGAAAAACAGACCAGACGACAGATTAATTTCTGTAGAACACAGCAACACAATTAAGCAAAAATGGTATACATGTATAAGGCTTAGGTTCCTAGCTATTGAATTGATTAATTAATTATCAATGAGTTTCAATCCACTTCAAAAGCCTGTCCTCCTTTGCCTGACGCTGCTTCTCCATCAGCACATTCAGGGTGTACAAAAAGGGATTCATGGCCGAGTTTAACGGCAAAACAAATATTGCCATGGCAACGTTGACCTCTCCAGACACAGACACACCCTGAGAGGCCAGAACACCCAGCAGACCAATGGGGAACCAGCACAGGAAGTCTGACATGGCGATGGTGAACAGCCGGCGAGAAATGTTATTGTCTTGAGACTTCTGAGACTTCAGGATGAGCGATGTACGGCTGCTTTGCACCGAGTACAATATGCCAGTTTGTCCAGATGCAATGATAAGGAATAAAATCAAGTTTAGTAAAATCATCACAGCAAAGGCGTATACATGGCCAGGGAACTGCTTCCTGGTGATTGGCAGAGGGATGCAGATGCCTGTCTGACTGTAGAACTCCCAGTGAGCGAGACTTGGAAAGATGGGAACAGCTGCCAGTAAGAGACCGATTGTCCAACAGACAGCACTAGCCAGCTGTGCCTGGATGCTACTGAAATTGAGGAAGTTCAAGGGGAAGTGCACAACCAGAAATCTATCCAGGGTGATGAGGCAAATAATGAAAGCAGACACTTCGGAAGAAAGCAACGCCAGAAAACCTGCAAGTTGACACACAGCACTGTGTCTCCAGGACACATCATGCCAAATATAAACGTTCTTATACATCCTGTCAGCCACTCCTATCACTGCTAGGTACAAACCCATCAGAAGGTCTGACACACAGAGATGGATCACCAGCACAGTGAAGCCAGACACCTCTCCTTTTCTGATGGTCACTACACGAAATGCTGCACTGACCAGATTGCCCAGTATGGCGAAAAAAGAAAGTGTGCTCAACACACCTCGATACACAGTTGAACGAAGCAAGTCATTACACGAAGAAAGTTCATTCACAGGAGCATGACAGTTGTTGAGGTCAAAGTTGTCTAATAAAGCTGCACTGCAACACAACCTGTAATCATCAGCATACAGCACGCTAAGCTGGCTGAGGTCTTTGAAGACATCCTTCTGAATACCATCAAGTTCACAACCTGTGAAGTCCAATGACTGCAGGTTTACCATCGACTGCAGGCTTCGTTCTGTTACATGACGTGTGCCACAGTCTGACAAATTCAGAATCTGTACATTAGAGAACATGTTCCCTATTCTGTCATCGATTGTTGAAAGTTCAATTCCGGATAGATGTAACAGTTGTATATGGTCAAATAGTATTGTTCCATGTCCAGCCTCATGTGATATATGGCCCTGCAGAAAGTTGGAAAGGGGGTTATTTGAAATAAATAGAACTTGTAGATTATGCATATTCTGGATAGTGTGTGTAAGCGAGGTGATCTGGTTATCGCTGAGATCTAACGCTACCAAGTTGGGGAAAGAGACGTTCCCCAAACCAGAAACATGGCAGTTGGCCAGGTTGAGGTAGACCAGCATCATATTTAATACCATCTGTTCCATCTTCATCCCACTGCCTCGAGCTTTCAGGTATTTCAGGTCTGGATAAAGGTCTGCTGGAAACAGCTGGGGACACGACAAAGCTAAGCCGTGACACGTGCACTCAGAGGGGCAGTGCAGGTCACAGAACAGTTCGTCGTCAGACTGTGGGCAGTGGTACACACCATCACACAGGTGAGATGGATGCAAACAGGTCTGAGAGTCACGACAACGGTAAAAGTTCGCACACTGGTAATTGCCGCATTCTGCTTCATCGTGCCTTTCTGTGCAGTCGTAGACTCCATTACACCTGGTGAACACTGGGAGACAGTAACCCTTGGGACATTGGTAGTGGGTTTCTGGACACGTGATACGCCCCTGCACAACGTCTGTCTGGCTGAAAGGACGCACTGTGTACATGTGGTTTGTGAAATCAACAACTGCAGGGGGACCAGGGGGAGAAAAGTAGTCCCTGCCAGCTGTCTTACAATGTGTTTCATCTTCACCATTCACACAGTCCTTCTGTCCATTGCACCGACCGACAGCACTGTAGCACTTATCAGTATGGAAAATCACAAAAATGCTTACGCAAATCAACCTTCCCATGCAGACATACTTTGTATGTTTCTTTCTTTCTCCTTCTCCCCCCTCCCCCCTCTTAATCCCTCCAATGTTTTCTTAGAACTATCACTATCAAATCTTATTTGATTGAAGGTATTTACCCGTTACAAGAACTCACACAAAAATCTGCATCATGCAAGATGCATAGATGTTCTTTT
>CM065682.1:80423131-80425999 GCA_017654935.2 Phymorhynchus buccinoides
GCATTTTGCAAAATACATATGTTTTTTTAATTCTGTTTGTCTCTTGGCCTATTGTATGTTTGCAATGTAGTTTAAGGTTATACATGGTATACTACTAACTACTACACTACTACTAATCATAATTGTACATTTTATAATAGCGCTTTTACCTCAATGGCCCAAAGCGCTTTCAATTCCAATGATCCTCAACAGCACGAAACAACATTCAAGAGTGCACAACCAGCAACACGCATATACAAAGCAACTCTCTCTCCTCTCTCTCTCTCTCTCCTCTCTCGATCTCTCTCTTCTCTCGATCTTCGTCTCCGTCCCTCCCGCCCACCCTCCCCCGCTATCCTCCTCCCTCCCCTCTCTCTCCCCTTTGTCCATCCCTCTCACTCCACCTCCCGCCCCCTCCCACACACTCCCTCCCGCCCCCGTGCTCCTCTCTCTCTCACTCCCTCTCTCCCCTCTCTCCGCTCTTCCCTCTCTCCCTCTCTTCCCTCTCCTCTCCTCCCCCGCCCCCCCCCCCTGTCCCCCCCCGCCTTTCCTCCCCGCCCCCCCCCCCCCGCCCTCTCCATCCCCGTCCTCCCTCTCCCTCTCTCCCTTCTCCCTCACCCTCTCTCCCTCCCGCCTCTCTCTCTCTCTCTCTCTCGTCTCTCCCTCGTCTCTCTCCTCTCCTCTCTCTCTCTCTCCTCTAACACACGCACGCGCACAAAGACCACATAAACACACAACATTTATCGAAGCAACTCGTTCTTCCCCATTCGCCGCACAGCAACCGACCGCATGGACTGCCACATACAACCAACACACATAACACAAACCCCTCCCACAAAACGTACGCACGCAGACAGACACACAGACACGCACACACACACAGACACACACACGCACAATGCGTGCACACAAACCCACAAACCAAAACACACACAAGCACCATGGATGCACACATTCATGCTCACATACACACACAACACACCCACACATATATACACACACACACAAGACACACACACACACGCCACGACACGCACACACCACAACACACCACGCGACGCACACACACACACGCGCGCACACACACGCACCACAAAACAAGCAAAACCTCTTATTCAATCTTCCCTCAAGTGCACACAACGATAGACAACTGATCAAATATTTAGGCCAGCATGAAAAATGGGTTTTAAGGAGAGGTTTTGAATGAGGAAGACTGAGTTGGATGTCGGACAGGAGAAGGCAGAGAATTCCACAGAGATGGTGCTTGCAAGAAAAAGAACGTTGGCCAGCAGATTTGAACGGATGGAGGGAATGGAAAGGAGACGGAGAATCAGAAGACAACGTAGTTGGCGACTGGGACATAGAGATGAGAAGATCATATAGATACAACGGGAGCTTGTCATTCAATGACTTTGAAGGCACGGAGTAGGAGACGTTTTGTAAGTCATACTGATTAGAAACTGGGGGAAGCCAGTGTAATGGACCAGAATACAGGGAAAAAGGGGGAGAGCCGGAGAGTAAAGGGGAAAAATAGAGTGGGGGGGGGATGGGGTGAAAATACGGTAACCGGGTAGTAGAGAGGGAGAGGGGGGCAGTGGAGAAAAGGGGGGAGAGAAGGCTGGAAAAAAAAAAAAAGGAGGAGACAAAAAAAATAGGGAAAAAGGGTAAAGAGGGGAGGGGAGGCAGGGGGGGGGGGGGAAGACGAGAGCAAGGGGAAGAGGGGAAACAGTTAAATGAATGGAACATAGTGGGGAGGGGACGGGGGAACGGGGGGAGGGAGTGGGATGGGTAGGTGCGTTAGTAGTAGTGGGGGGGAGAGAAGGGGGATTGAAGAGAAAGGAATAGATAGAAGATATGAGAGAGAGATACTATATATATAGAGAAAGAATATCTGATAATACCTTCAAGAATGAGATTCTAACAGTAGTCATCCAACAGATAGCGATTCAACGGACCAAAGTACGCACATCTCCTTAAGACGTCTCTTCTAGAGTCTGGTCCATATCTTGACGTCTCTCTAGGAGTGCTAGTCGATACACGGCTGGATCGCGACCACTCATTCCTTAATCTCTCTCTCTCCGTGTGGGCAAGTTAGAAGGTTGTGCTTCATTGTCATTATATTATATTAACACCAGCCTGCAAACATAATACTAAAAGATCAATACTAAAACTTTGCAACGTCAGGTTAGGCTATACTGTTTAAAACAGTTCTGGAAATCGTTTTGTTTTGCATTTATTTAGTTTGCCTTTTGCTTTCGTATTACTTTATCAAAAAAAAAAAAAGCTACCCATACTCAAAGGGGTTGGAATCATCAGGGTATTTTATCAACTAAGAGGAAGTAACAATTTACATACTGGTATGTATGGCAATTCATATTTGTCGTTCAAATTTAGGGTGCCAAGGAAGTGGCGTTTTAGCGTAACTTTTCACTGACATATCTGGTGCCAGTCAGTTCAGTACTTACGCCACGCGAAGTTACTTAGATTTTTTTTTAGCAGTCCATGTATTTACAGTGGTCACACGGCAAGTGATTTCATTAAATTAAGAACATTTTCGGATTTTATGAAATTACAGATTTCCAACACATTTTCCGGTAACCAGATATACATTGACAGAATATACTGCAGAAACTAATCATGGAACATTCACAGTTTTTGCTTTGAAATGGGCAGCATATATGCCAGCCTTTGTTTGATTTATAAATCTTTGTTTTCCCCCCGACTTATGCACCTGAGCTTCACCGACTAGATTATTTTCCATATTTTTATTTTTGTCTGTAACACTTAAAAAATTAATGTTCCATGTATCTTTTATTATGGATATTGGGCCATCAATAATTGTGCAAATGGTATGGAACAATCTATTAACAAAAAGTAGATGAATATTTC
>CM065682.1:80426499-80438999 GCA_017654935.2 Phymorhynchus buccinoides
GTTCCTTCTTCTGTAGTTCTTACTGGATGGTTAAATTGCATCTGACTGACGCAATGTTATATGTAGCGACATATACAGTAACTAGATATTGATGTGCTTTGTAATATTTTTATATTATTTGATGATTACTAAGTTTATATGGCTGTTGATCTTTGTTTGTTCACTACCCCTTCATAAGGGGCCTGGCCTATTTGAATAAATTCATTCACATCCATTCGCCGTCATGCCTCGTACTGAGCGTTTCCTTGCTTTCTGCACAATCTTCATCTTCACGATCCTTACTGTCCATCTGTATCCTAGTGTATGTCTTCTGCGGTGTTCTTATCTCTTTCACCCTCGTATATGTGTGCTAGTAGTCACTGTGCGTCTCTTATGTCCATGTATCTGTGTTTGTGTGTTAACATCGCCTGTCATATACTTTCGCTGTACCATGATCCTAGCTCGTATTCATGATTGGGCTCTGTACATAGTGTGATTGACTCTCATTTATTGAGTCGAGTATTTGTTACTGTACTTGTGGGCGATGAGTTGTAGGTGTTATGTTTGTGAGCTGCAACGGAAAAGTTACATATATGCAGTGTGTTTGTCTTGTTTATATCTTGCATGTATTATCCATATATTCGCAGTATTTGCGATTATAGTGAAAAGGTGTATATTGATAAGTTTACTTGGAACTCTGATCACGCATTTGTCTTTAATACTACATTGAATTCCGAATCAGTTAAAATGAAATTAGAAGCAGCAGTTCAGGCTGTTGATGTGAATGTTAATGAGGCTATTAATATGTTTAATGAAGCTATGAAAGAAGCGGCAGATTGTATGAAGAAAATAATTTGTGTAAATGGGAGAAAGATGGCGCAAGATTGGTTTGACTGTGAATGTAGGAATGGAAGGAAGCGTGTGCGTAAGCTTTTGAAGAAATTTCGTCGTACTTTAGATGAACAGAATAGGTTTAACTTCTGTCAGGCAAGACAAGAGTATAAAAATATCCTTAAATATAAAAAGAAAGAACATAACAAGAGAATTGTTGAAAATCTGATGGATTCTATAAATAATCAAAAGGAGTTCTGGGTCTCTGTTCATAAAATAATACCTAAAAGGAAACATATCAACAAGCAGACAACTGTTGAACAATGGTTTGAACATTTTAAGATGCTTACGATGACGATCTTGTCTTTAGCTGCCCTATCTCTGGGGAGGAAATATTGTTATCATTACGTAAATAGCATCGGTACTGATGAATAATAACATAAGTTGTATCAACCATGGTGGGTGGTTGTCTGAGCAATTAATGTTAACTGTGGTATTCATCAGGGGTGCCCGTGTTTTCGTACGTGCGTGCGTGTGTGCGTCTGTCTGTTCGTATGTCTCTATGTCTGTGTGTATAGTGTGTTACGAGGAGAGAGAGAGGAAGAGAGAGAGAGAGAGAGAGGATGAGAGGTAAGAGAGAGAGAGATGAGAGAGAGAGAGAGAGAGAATGAGAGAGAGAAGAGGGGGGCGCATGAAATGTTGGGAACGTGAAGGGAACAAAAATATGTGAAAGCTTGGCAGGGGTGACTTGGAGAGTGTGTGGGTTTGGGGTAGGGTGGGGCTCCTGTTATGTTTACGTGAGCCCTGGTGAACAATGAATGCCCCCCCCCCCCGATAATAGGAATGGTGGGAAAGAGGGCAAGTTCTTAATGTTTGATAGTCGCTTCTATCGACCCTAACTATGTCCAAATGTTTTTTTGCGAAGCATGATTTGTTATTCATTTTTCCTTAGTTTTGTTTCCATTTTTCATGCATGCAAATGGTTTTCATTAATTGTATTGTTGCTTGTACGAGACCACACTGTAATTTCACCTAACTTGATAATAAAGTATTTTTGACTTTGACTTTTTCACCCCTGGCCTTTATTGTAGGTGTGGAAATATTGGCCTGTAAAGTCAGGAATAGCGCAATTACTGGAATAAAAGTACCAATTAGGCATCACTGCAACCAAGACAACATCAAAAGAAAACAAATGGCAGACAATACCACTTTTTTTCCTAAATGATCAAACAGATCTAAGAACAATAACATATATGAAGAAGAAGAGGTCACGCCTTGCAGGCAGCATTGTCACTCTCTCTCTCATTTTTTGTGATAGTGTTGTTTGACTGTGCAGTGTGGTGAAAGTTGTACGATTGCAGCATGATGGAGTGGAGCATGTATTGGTGTGTGTTTTGTGCCATTCTGTCACCAGATATACTGGTTATTTGGATTTTTTTTTTTGGCACAGTTTTCTAGTATTCTCGCCGGTTAAGAAACGCCATTTCTCCAACCCCACTTTTCCCCACATCTGGATTCCATTTCTTCCATTCCTACCGCCTACCGCCATCCCTCGCTACAGCGTCTCTTTCTTCAGAAGAGGGATTCGTACCCTCCATCTCCACTACCCACCACCACCCTCCCTCCCTGTTCCTTCCGCCCCCATCTCTTACTCCAGGATACATCTTTTATCTGTGGCCCCATCAACACTGGACCCCTCTATAGTGGATGCTATTAGAGGGGCAGGAATCGGTTAACACCTTCCCCGCGTTCGTACACATCGTGGCAGACGTCGAAAGCAGAAGAAAATCAGCATTGTGTGTGGAAACAGGCCTGACCCTGCCACTACAACTCAACCCCCGCCAGCTGACAGCAGTAAATCCTCCGAGAAGCGACACGGCGTGTCTTCCCTGTGTTCCCGTCTTCCAGACAACGCTAGTAATAGGCTTAGCGACAGTACAACTGCTACAACCAAGCGTTCGGCTGCTAACACGAACAACTTGATTCAAATTCCTTTTTCCTCCTCTGTTCGCAAGAACACTAATCTTACAGTCGCCTCTTTCAACGCCCAATCTGTTGGCCCAAAATTGTAGACAGAAAAGAGCTGGCATCACTTCCTTCATCACCGACAATGACATTGACCTCCTGTTTGTGGTAGAGACATGGCTCAAACCACAGGGGGATGAAGCCGTTTGTGCAGATTTGACCCCTGAGGGTTATGCCATCAAGTCTCTGTCACGCCCCTCTCGTCGTGGTGGCGGTATCGCTGTTATCAAGTCTCACTGACCTCACAGCATAGTGTGTTAAATTGTGTGTGTGTGTATCGTCCTTGGCCCACGTCTGTGAATAAGCTGACTGAAACTTTGTTTTTTGACCAATTCCATTGTCTGCTTGATCATTGTAATACGCTTCATGGAAACCTGTGTCTGTTAGTGGATTTTAATTTTCATGTTGACTCTCCCACTGATCGTAGCTCTATTAAGTTTTTAGAAGTGTTAGACATGTACAATCTTCATCAATCTGTGTCCGGACCCACTCACAAACATGGCCACACTCTGGACTTGGTGATTGAAAGGCCCAGTGATGGAGTTCACCGATCCTCAGAGGTCAATCATTACCTCGAGTCTGACCATGTTTGTGTTGTGAGTTTGTTTGACATAGAGCTCCCTGTCCACAAACACGTGTACCGCAGCGTCAGAAATATCCGCGCAATCGACATAACTGTTTTCGGAAAAGATATTGAAGTAGAATTATGTAAGTACACATCTAGTTCATGTACTGCCGCCCAGTATGATAGTGCCCTTCAGTCAGTATTGGACAAACATGCTCCTGTTTCTACACGAAAAGTTTCTTCTAGCAGAGACTCAAGTCCTTGTACTGCCCAGCCCTTACAAGATTGTGCATTTGAACTTGTAGAAACATTCTAGGCATTGTGTTTTGTCGAAACAAATCAGCGCAGGACAATGAGGAAAACTGGCAGTCACGAGTCAGTATGGGGCTTAATAGGTGGTGTCCTGCATTATATTAGCTCAGAGCAGGCTCCACTAAACTCCACCGAGGTGACCCAGCAGCAGTGCAGTGTCTCCTCTGGTGGTTGCCTCCTGACGGCCTAACATAGATTCGATTCCCTTGGACTACTGATTTGGGTTTTCGCGACATGACAAACCAGGTTGTGGTTGCGAGTTGGAACTTTAAATGAACAGCGTGGGAGCAACGCCACTGTACGGCCGAAAGCATAAGACAGGGAAAAAAACCAGTACAAAAGTTCCATTGAAAAGCACTGGCTTAGTGCAACACTCTGCCATTGGAAAGCACTGGCTTAGTGCAACTCTTCAAGAGTTATTACTGAACAGACCACTTGCCCAATGCACAACGTTCTTAAAGACTAGGTGATTTGCCTGACAAACATTTGTTGAAAGATTCCCTTTTGTTAGTAGACTCCTTTGTTCGCATTTGTTTGAACAAAACTCAGCGCCGTTTTTTAAACATAATTCTGTTAGAAACAGAATTGCTTACCTGTACGATCCTACAGCCGCCATCCCTCACTAGAAATGGCAGCTTACTACGGCGCCGCCATGTTTACCTGGGCGCGGACATGTTTGCAGGGACAGACAGTTGTCATATTAGCTGCAGGGTGCAGCCATCGTGGATTATCTACACTATCAATGCACAACGAAACATTCATCGAAAGAACGTCATTTGTGAAGCAAACGGTTTTTATTTTGCATGTGAGCAGCCACACTCCGACTTCAGAGGATTCTTCTATCCTCTGATTTCTTCCTTGTCCTGTTTCCTGCCTTAAAACTATGTTCCCCACATTGTGTGTGAGAGTGTGCGCGCGAATGTTTTTGTGTGTGGGTGTGCGCGTGTTGTGGCTGTGTGCGTATTTGTGATGGTTAGTATTTTAGTAGTTTATTTTTTTAAATATTTATGATCTATTTATTCATTTAAATAATTTGTGAAGCGCCCTGAGCTCAAGAGAGAAAGGGCGTTCTATAAATGTTACAGTTATTATCATTATTATTATTTTCTTTTAGAAATGCAAACTTTTGTTAGATGCACCAGACATTTTTAATATGTCATATAATTTTATTGCAGTTGCAACTATCCAAAGAATAAAAGCCCTAATGTTATTGTCTCCCTCAGGTTTTGGTGGAGGTGTGTAATGTAAGAGTGTTCACAAGTTTTATTTAGGCATTGAAAATCATAAATATTTTTGTCGACAAAAATAACATTTTCAACAATTCATATTTTGTATCGGCCTGATTTGTTTAGCACATTATGGTGTGTGTGTGTGTGTGCGCACATGCATGCGCGCGCGCGCGCGCGCGCGCGCGCGCGTGTGTGTGTGTGTGTGTGTGTGTGTGTGTGGTGTGTGTGTTGGAGATAAAAGTCAGGAGCATGCGGGGCGGACTGGGTGAAGAGAATTGATGTTCAAATGTATTTGTAAAATGCTTTTTTTGTAAGTTTACAACAGTCTGTCATTGATGTGCTCGTGTGCATACACACACACACCATGCATACACACATCAGCACATCAAGAACCCCAAACCCCGAGTCTTGCAGATGAGACGATAAACCGAGGTCCCGTGTGCCCATGCACTTAGCACACGTTAAACCCAGTGGCAACGAAAAAGTTGTCATTTGGTCAAAATGTACACACACCCCCTTTCCTTCGTCATCAATAACACCAAAATATTATGCAACAAGAGGCAAAGCCTTCAAGGCTCACGTCTGATTTTTATTACTATAGCAGGCATGGGAATTCCCATGACAATTCCCATGCCTGTATAGAGAGAATACTGTTATGTAGACACTTGTGCATCTGAAAACATAATTAATTTTTATTTTATTGTGTAAATTAAATTATTTCTGTGCATTAAATTACCCCTACCCCTTTCTTTAAAATTTAATTATATGTATGTTTATATATCCGCATGTAACATAGTGGAGCCCTATTTTTATTTTTGGCAAACAAGTAAAATTGAAAAGCATATTGACCAAGCTTTCAGAAAAAACATAGTGACCAATCCCCCCCCCCCCCCCCCTGCGGGGTAAGGGGGGTCTACGGACACCTGTAGTAGGCCTACAGTCTTTGCCTGTAGGTCTAAGCCTCTTACTCTTAGAAAATTAATAATTGAAGTTGCGTAATTCGTAAGGCCATACTCCTGATCTGTTACTGTTTTAAACTGATTGTTCATGCGATGAAAACTTGTTCCACATCATCTACATTTCTGTAAGATATTTTATATTAGTCCTAATATTTTATTTTCGTTTCGTTAATTCCCCCCCCCCCCCCCTCTGCCACAAAGCAAAGGTCAAGGTTACAGCCAGCTGTTTATCTTCCCCTGTACAGTCTTTGCACATGGTGATCAATCGTCTAGGCCTAACAAAGGATTCGTACGTCGAAGGCAGTGAAATCGACGAACCCTGGATTTTCCGTATATTTTTTTTCAAGACTGAAATGAATGTGGGCTAAATGTTAAGTACGTCGTCTTGATTATGAGGTAAGGCGTGAATATCTTATTCTCTAGGCCTAGGCCTTGTTGCCGGAAGTGCGGTAGGCTAAGTATTGCATGCGCAGAGATGATGTGCGAATGAACACGAACAACCGTTGTCAACTCAAACGCGCAAATAAAACGAAACAACCGGGCCGTCAACGCACACACTCGGTACATCCATTTGTTACAGAAAATATAAGTTAACGACGTTAAAATGTACCTATATTTGTACACACCTGAAGTCTTGTGTTTCTTTTTAAAGAGCGTTTTTGTATATCTAATGGAGAGTCTTCTTTCCAGTATCTCCTACTCGGTACAACACAACAGTAATCTCTGCAACAAATGATTTTTTTCTTTCTTTTGTTCCTTACCGATGTATCTGACTGCTTTGATCGTCATGACTTGAAGGCTCACGTCAAAATCAAGTATCCTGCTAACTTTAACCCTCTAACATCTTATGTTTTTTTGAGAAAACGACAACGTTAAAGTTTCAGTGGAGAGTGAGAGTCTTCTTTAGTTTGAAGAGTGTGACTGAGTCAAGGTTAAAGGTTGCACAACAGTAATCTCTGCAACAAATGATTATCTTTATTTTGTTCTTTATCAATGTATCTGACTGCTTTGATCGTCGTGACTTGAAGGCTCATGTCAAAATCAAGTATCCTGCTAACTTTAACCCTCTAACGCCTTATATGTTTAGAGAAAATGACAACGTTAAGGTTTGAGTTAAGGTTAAAGGTCGGGGCCACGGACGCAACACACACACACACACACATACACACAGACACACAAACCGAACATGTACGATACTATAGACTCACTTTGTTTTAAAAAACCGACGTGAGCCCAAAAAAGGGTGGCGCGCCTCTGGCTGCGACGCGCTCTCCAGGTGGGAGCAACCCGAATTTTGGGACGAGGAAACTAACGATCAATAATGAACCTAAATATATATTCTATTCTGTCATGCTAGTCGCGAATGGGGTGTGGCTATCTCGATAGAACCACGACTGCCAGATAGCAGAGAGGCCAGATGTTATTCCAGATGGGTTTCCCGTGTAATGTGCACACTCCTCCATGTTTCTTACTTCCAGAATTTTTGCTTTCCTGGATTGCAGATGAGTTTCAGTCAGGAAGATTTGTGGGATACCGGGGCTCTTTCGTAAAAATAGTTCCCCCACCTTCTGGAAGTTCTGTGCTTGTAACTTAAAAATCCTCTAATCTGCTACTCTCTTTGACTCTGCCTTTTCCCTTTGCTTTCTGTCATCATCTACTATCTTTCTGACTTATTGGCCCATTCTCCTGCCTTTTTTTAAAAGCAAAATCTTCCAAATATGTTTTGTCCTTTGAGCTCCTCCGAAATCGGAATGTATCGGCTGTACACAGCGGGGAGACCAGAGAGAACTGAAAACTGGACACATATGTACCTTGCCCATTATGGCCATATGGCCTGGGGACGCCGAAGAAGAAGAAGTAAATGTGTACACGCCCTTGCTGTGTTTTTCGTTGCCATGGAGTTGACTTAAAGTGTTCTTCTGTGATGTTACCCTCGAAGTATGACACAATGCTTCTTTTTCTTTTAAAGATCATAGGCGTACACACCATTAACCCTTTCACCGCCAAAGTCGCATTTTAGCACCACAGTGATTTAACACCTATGTCACTAAAAGGCATCAAATTGGGGTCTATTATCCAAAGAACCTATTGTCTTAGTTTTGGGAAGTAAGGATAGACCTTATTTTATATATGCCACAGAAGAATCCCCAATACTGCAGATGGATTTTGTTCTCTACCCAGGTAAATTTAATGGAAATGTTTGGCTGAAATATGGCTGGCGGTGAAAGGGCTAAGCATAGGTATCGCTCATCTTTAAGTTTCAATGAACCATTCAACCAACCTTGGTGGACAGCAAAAGCATTAAAGCACATTATAAAGCAATGCAATGCGATGGAATGTAACACACATATATGCACACGTGTTCACACTTTCACACGCACTCGCGTTCGCAAGCTCATGCACGCACACGCAAACACACACGCACACACACACACGCACGCACGCACGCGCACGCACACACACACACACACACACACACACACACACACACACACACACACACACACATGCACACGCGCACACAGACTGAGAGAGAGAGAGAGAGAGAGAGAGAGAGAGAGAGAGAGAGAGAGAGAATGAGAGAGAGAGAGAGAGAGAGAGAAACGAAGAGAAAGAGTTTGGCAGACAGATGGATATATAGTCAAAAAGAGAGAGAGCGAGAGAAGAGAGAGAGAGAGCGAGAGAGAGAGAGAGAGAGAGAGAGAGAGAGAGAGAGAGAGAGAGAGAGAGAGAGACAGAGACAGAGAGAGAGAGAGAGAGAGAGAGAGAGAGAGAGAGAGAGAGAGAGAGAGAGAGAGAGACAGAGAGACAGACAAACAGACAGCAGAGACAGTCAATGGAACATGTGACTAGATACATTTCCACCTGGGTAAACGTCCACCCAAACACTTCAGCACAACAGCAGGTTACAGTCACTACCGCCACCATTCAAGGACAAAGCATACATGTGAGGGTCTCTCTCTCTCTCTCTCTCTCTCTCTCTCTCTCTCTCTCTCTCTCTCTCTCTCTCTCTCTCTCTCTCTCTCTCTCTCTCTGTCTCTGTCTCTGTCTCTCTCTGTCTCTGTCTGTCTCTCTCTGTGTGTGTCTCTCTCTCTCTGTCTCTCTCTATCTCTCTGTGTCTCTCTCTCTCTGTCTCTCTGTCTCTCTCTCTATCTGTCTCTCTCTCTCTGTCTGTCTCCCTGTCTCTGTCTCTCTCTCTCTCTCTCTCTCTCTCTCTCTCTCTCTCTCTCTCTCTCTCTCTCTCTCTCTCTCTCTCTCTCTCTCTCTCTCTCTCTCTCTCTCTCTCTCTCTCTCTCTCTCTCTCTCTCTCTCTCTGGGGGAGAGTGCGCAACATGGTGAAGGCATTTTCGTGTTACCTGTATATAGGACATAGACGTAGACGTGTATAATAAAATATCAATATTTATTTTCAGTCCAAACGGATTACATTTTCTTTTTTGGTTAACTTATCTCTGGCTAATATTTAGCTAAATATAATGTTTAAACACAACCCGTTGGCTATTTGGATGGCACTAAGTTGTACACTTATTTCACTCTGCCTGCTGCAGCTTTGGTAACATGTCCCAGACGTTGCAGTACTCGCTGTATCTTGGTGTGTCTGCGTTTCTCCAACGCCACGTTGAATCCATACAGCACTGGAGTGATGGTCATGGCGAATGGCAGGACAAAGGCTGCCACAGCAGAGCGGGTTTCCTCAGGCTGAATGTCTAATCTGAACATCCACAGAACCAGAACATCCACCAGGAACCAGCCACAGGCCTCAGTCACTGAGATGGGCATGGTGCGGCGAGCAGAGTCCAGCTTTTGAGATTTATCAGAGTTGACCAGGAACACGATGGGGTTGGACTGGATGATGATGTGGATGTACAGCTGACCTGCCATGACCAGCACCATCAGCAGCGTGTTCACTGTGATCACAGCGTGTACCGCGTGGTCATCTTCACCAAGGGGGGCGGTCAAGGACAGAGGGACACACAGTCCAGTTTGATGATGGAGAGTCCAGGGGAAAACGTGGAGCAGGGTGGACAGAAGGAGACCCATCCCCCAACACAGGAGGCTGGAGGTGAGCACCTGTCTCGTGGCCCACACCTGTACGTGTGGCCTGGCCAGGTGAACGCAGTGACTCACTGTCAGACACAACAGGATCAAGGCAGACACCTGCACAGAGAACAGGTAGAGCAAGCTGCACAGGGAACACCAGGCACTGTACCTCCACCCCCTGTCTTCCCACAGATACTGCCCCCGGTACATCTGGTCAGCCACACACACTGCCAGCAGATACACCCCCATCACCAGGCTGGACACGGACAGCTGACACACAAAGACACCAGCTCCGCTCCTCCTCTGCTGATCGCCACGCCTCCTCTGCTGATCTCCACGCAGGAGGAAGAAGAGGTGGACTCCATTGCCCAGCAAGGCTACAGCGGCCAGGATGACAGCCACAGCACGTAGAGCGGCTGATCCCAACAGACGGTGACAGGAGGAGAGCAGAGAGGAAGGGGAGTGGCAGTGTTCAAGCTTGAAGCCTGCAGGCAAGTTCTGAGCACAGCATAGCATGGGGTTGTCTGCACGAACAGAGTGTAACAGGGAGAGGGGTGTGAGCCAGTGACGGGGGAGGTGGTGCAGGTCACATCCTGTCACGTCCAATGTATGTAGCTGTGGTGTGGGCAAACTGCCAGTCACCCGCTGCAGGCCGCTCTCTGACAGGTTGAGCAGGGTCAGTGAAGAGAGCACGTGCAGCACAGAATGGTTAAGTTGAGTCTGCGGTTCTGAGTATCTGTTATCTTCAAACAGTTCAGTCAGTGGATTGCCAGCAAGCACCAACACCTTCAGATTCTTCTCATCGCTCAAAATGTATGTAGTCAGTAAGGAAATGTTGTTGTAACTGACGTCTAAAATGACCAAGTTGGGCAACAGAGGAAGAGACATGTTAGCGAGAGCACAACGCTGAAGAGCCAGAAATATCAACATGGTATTGTTCCACAGATGATATGGCTTCAGCCCACTGTTGCTAGCATCCAAATAGCGCACTTCAGGAAAGCCGTCAGCGTTGAATTCTCTCTTGCAGCGAAAAGACAGACCCTGGCACGTGCAGCTCGTGGAGGGACACACGTGACCACAGAACCGTTCATCATCCTGCTGCTTACAGTGCGGGAACCCGTCACACACGTGGTCAGGATGCAGACAGACACGGGAACCCCGACACCGGTAGAACCCTGGACAGGTGAACTTCTCACAGCGGGCCTCGTCCTCATGACCCGGACAGTCGAACATGTCGTTGCAGAGGACAAAGACAGGCAGGCAGTAACCGTTACCAGGACACTGGAAGTGGGTCTGTGAACATATTGTGGCGTTATCCCTGTGGTCATCTTCACCAGAAGGCGGCAATGGTTCAAACAGGTATCTGCCATAAATCTCTTTGTCAAAGATCACCACAGCCGGGGGCTGAAGATGACGATTCCGATCAGAGTAATATGAGTCGTTAGGGGAACGTTCACTCATATACTTGTCCATTAACAGACCATGTGGTATATTGCCTTTCAACGCACAATCTGCTTCATCAAATGCATTGGTACATTCATGATGACCGTTGCACCATTGCTCCATGAACAAGCACTGAAAATCCAACAATGCTGACATAACATTCAAACGGAACAGAATCAAATAAAAGATGCAGTAATTGGCCTTATTACATTAAATTATGGAAACGTGTTTGACAAAAATATGAAATATTGAGGCCCTCTTTACATGGACAGATGAAAACAAATGAATGGAAAATTAGGGATTGTCTGTAAGACGCTCCAAAGTACAAATGAAAGGACATCATTACAATGAATTAGTTACTTTAGAAGGATATGGATGAGCCAGATTCACGTAGTAGGACTAACATTTTAAAGATATGGTATCAAAGGGAAGATTGTTACATGAAAAAGCATATGCACTGTGATTAACCCATTGGTACCACGATCCCATATGTTGGAACGCTCAATTATGTTCCACCTGACTACTGCATTGCTATACTTTCATAGATGGACTGCATGGATAGTTCTGGTCCCTCAAACCAGTAATGGAGGTGGAAAAACACAACATGACACAATTAAAGAACGTCTCCTTGTGAGTTGGAATGACAAGGATGTTTGCGTTTATCTTATCGAGACGGTTAAATGATAATCTATATCAGATGTAAAGCATGTGGACATATTACAGACCCTTTCAGGATGAAAACAAAGACAATTAAATCAACGAGGGCAATACTGAAGTGAATGGCTTATTAATTTATACACAAAGTAATCTGTGCCTGAAATGGACCCAACAGGCTCCTATGGATATCACTATTTCTGGCAATCATTTCAGTAGTATTTATTTTGTTACTGTCCCATCTTCTGGGCCATACAGTGGCGTTGCTCCCACGCCGCTCATTCTGAATCCCACCACGCTTCCCGCTTGTTCAGGTTGCAGAATCCAAGACCAGCAGTCCAAGGGGAGCGAATCTATGTTAGGCCATCAGGAGGCAACCAGCCGAGGAGACACTGCACTGCTGCTGAGTCACTTCGGTGGAGTTCAGTAGAGCCTGTTCAGGACACCACCTACTAAGCCCCC
>CM065682.1:80443999-80458999 GCA_017654935.2 Phymorhynchus buccinoides
AGAGAGAGAGAGAGAGAGAGAGAGAGAGAGAGAGAGAGAGAGAGAGGGGGAGAGAGAGAGAGAGAGAGAAAGAGAAAGAGAGAGAGAGAGAGAGAGAGAGAGAGAGAGAGAGAGAGAGAGAGAGAGAGAGAGAGAGAGAGAGAGAGAGAGAGAGAGAGAGTGAGAGAGAGAAAAAGAGCGATTTACAAACCTTCATCCATAACCGGAACTGAATAAGCTACAGAGCCGTCCTCATGTTGGAGTACAAAAGTGTACCTGAGACACAGGAAAACAAACTTTAAAGAAGCAACTTTCAGCATGCTTGAAAAAAAACCCGAACCATTCCTTGTACATACTTATGTAGGTTGCATAATATTATAAACTTTGGAGACAATCGTTGCATAAATGACATCTTGATCCATTCACCTCTGTTGCAAAATACGATCAGTGCTGCTAACAGGATGGTGAGCAATGTTTGCAAATGCCGAACAGTTCGTTAGAAAGCGTTGGCATATGGATACCTCTGGCAATAAGTACAATTCGCTTTCAATCTAGTCAACAGAAACAATCGATTTGTTAGTTTGAAATTGACCTTAGATTTAATCCAAAGTATAAAAAAGTCGATGCACAGGGCGAATTAGAAAGTCTTTGAACAAAATCACAAACAATGACCTCATTAACATAACGGAACAAAACATAACAAAAACAGATGAAGGCTCTGATACAGTACAAGAATAAGCAGACAAATCAGAAGATCCAACACAGCAATTAGCCACATGAGACAAGATTCATTTTGATGGACAAAGCAACGAATAATAACGAGGGAAAGACATGCACCCTTTCATCTTACATGGGGTGAGAAATGTACGAGCCCTGTCTCAACCCAACATAGAAGTCGAATTTTCTGCCTCTAGCCCACATCACCTCCTCCATTGCCTCCATTTTTTTCGCAGAGTTCAAGATCACCAAATGACCTCCCAGGTCTCTGCACCCCTGCCTGGCCTGGGCGTGGGTCAGTGGTTCTTGAGGCCTGACCAGGACGTAGCATTGGTCATCCACCATGAAGCCGCCATGTCCACAAGTGGGGTACCCACAGTTATCTTCGTCCTCTGCCCCGGAGCACTGCACTCTCAGGTTGCAGGCCAGGTGTGGACGGAACTGGGGCCAGTGGGGCACTGAGCAGTTCCAGAAACCGTCTGCCAGCTTTACTGGAGTGGAATGGGGCTACCACACACACACAAGCGCACACGCACGCGCACACGCACACACACACACACACACTTTATTTTAACATTTAAAAAATTGTCTTGTTTCTTTATAAATGTCCAAATATGAACCCAGGCTGGAGTAGTTTACCGTTATGTCAGTAACATAGGATAGTGCTTAAATGAGGGTCGCTTATTCTTATCTCATGCATAGATTAGCGTACTATATTACTTCCACACTCCACACATTCTTAATCACATATTTAAAATAACACATACATTTATGCCCCCCCCCCCCCCCCCGACCCCTTTTGTATTTTTTGCTTGTTTGTTTGTCTTTTTGTGTGTCTAAGATCACTGTAAGGTGGATAGACAGTAACCTACAGAACGACGACACACACACACACACACACACACACACACACACACACACACACACACACACACACACACACACACATAAACACACACATACACACATACATACGCAGAATGGTTTAAAAAAAAAATTATTATAATTTTTAATTTTGTTGAAGCGTTGCTAATCATTTATAGCTGAAAAATTAATAATATTATTATTCTGCTAATGATGTTCTTGGAAATATTAAGTTTTCAAACAAGTGTTGATGAAGATGATGTTAACAAAACTATGAAACACATCTCGTAATAGGTTTATCAATAATAATGAAATGCAGAGACAAATGTTGACGGTGTCTTACTCATGATGACCCGATATCATTTGCTTTTCATTGGATAATATATAATAGTAATGGGTCTAAAGAACTGAAGTATGCTATGTTCTTATTGTTGGAGTTTTCAATAATATTAACTGGTTAAGATAATAATTATGTTGACGATGTTGGTGATGAAGACGAAAGCAACTAAATGACAATGACATGCACCAGTATAATGGTGTCAATATTTTAACAATTTGTGTCTGGTTTTCTTATGACAATAATAACGTTGTTCTTGTTCACACACACACACACACACACACACACACACACACACACACACACGCACGCACGCACGCACGCACGCACGCACGCACGCACGCACGCACGCACGCGCGCGCACACACGCACGCACGCACGCACGTACGCACGCACGTACGCACGCACACACACACACACACCAGAATATACAAGGAACAAATCGTGGTGCGTGTTGCTGTGTGTTAAATTCAAGCTTAAAGCTGCTTGACGGACACTGTTGAAATTTATGTGACAGTTGTTTGTTGCAACTGTGTACCTGAAAGCGTTTTCTGATTGCAAAACACAATGAATAGAAAGGTCAGTAATTAGTTGATTTCCAATTAATACATACTAGTGTAGAAATCGAACTGTAAATATAGTAATCATATCGTGTTGTTCATCGTCGAGGAAAGTGTGTCAACCTGATCTCCATCTTCTTCTTCTTCTTAGGCAGCCAACTTCATCACGTTGAAGATTCTGCTGCACTTTAGGGGGTAGTACGAAAAAGAAAGAAAATAACAGCAAAGATAGAGTAGAAAGTGAAATGATAAGATAATTATTATGGGGAGAAAATAGAACCCAAGATAGTCAGGGATTATTTAAATTAAATAGTTGTAGATACACCGTTTCCTACGTAGGATTTTTTATACTACTACTACTACTACTACTACTACTACTACTACTACTACTACTACTACTACTACTACTACTACTACTACTACTAAAATAAAAATAATAAAAATCTGCTATAGCGCTATTCTGACACAGCAGGACTCACCGCGCTTTACATAAAAAATGAAACACAGTAACATAATGGCACTCATACAACTCACATTTTAAATACCTCCATAAAACACGTATTATTTTTTTAAAATCTTTATAGAGTGGACTGATGGTGGATGGACAGGCACATTAACAGATATATTTTCTGAAAAGATGTGTCTTCATGCCAGTTTTGAAAGAAGACAGAGATGGAGAGCTGCGGAGAGAGAAAGGGAGATTGTTCCAGATGTGTGATACTTGGAAATGAAAAGATCTATTTCCAACTGTTTTGTACTTGGTGAAAGGTTTGCAGAGAAGTTTTATGTTGCTTGACCTGAGGCTGCGTTCTGGTATGTAGACAGAGAGGAGAGAAGAGAGATAGTCACGAAGAGTATGTTCGAAAACACGATAGGCAAGAGTGGCCACTTTATATTCGACTCTCACATCAACATGGATCCAGTGCAGCTGTCTCAGTAGTGTTGTCACAGTGTAAGTCTTACGCTTTTTGAGCACGACAGATTCAAAATTGAAGGAAGCTAGTTACTTATTGAAGATTTGAATCAGGGATAGAACATAATCAATAAAAAGTTGAAGTCTTATCCATTTTTTATGTGGTGATGGCTCATGTTGACTCCAGGACACCGATATCATTGTTGGTATTTACTCCCTTGTCCACAAGTGTTCTGTTATTATTTCTGTCTGTGTTTTGTTTGTTTGTTTTGGAATTATTTTGTTTGTTAAAAAAAAAATTAAAACCCTTCTCTAGTGTGAAAGACAATTGCTGATTGAAATGATCCACTTCAATGGAGGTGAATACTTTGATAATGTTAGCATTCATTTTGTTCCTTTGTTCATTTTTATTCCTTTCTCTTTCATGTTTGGCAATGACGCATTTAATGACGCTTTTCCTTTAGTAATGTGTAAATGAACGGGACAACACCCGGCTTCTTAAGGAAAAAATCTCATCCTTTTTCGCCATAAAATTGATAGAGCATTAGTTTAGCAAGCAACTCTTTCCTGTTTGCTAACACATTGCATCTTGAATGCAGGCAAGTAGTTTCATCACTCTAGTTGTCGTCCATGGAGCTTCTACTCATGTAGTCGGCTCCCACGTTGTCTTTGCCTGGAATTACTTGGACGGTGAAATCATAATCTTGGAGAAGGATGGCCCATGAGTCGTCCGTTGCGGGTCTTGTTCTTCTTCAAGTAGAGCAAAGGTTGATGATCCGTCTCAATGATGAACCTTGTCCCATGCACGTAAGGCTCAAACTTCCTGATACCCCAAACAACAGCAAGATATTTTTCTCGATTGTCGCGTAATTGCGCTCTGGCTTGTTCAGCTTCTTGCTGGCATACGCCACAGGCTGTACCATATCTTCGTTCTCTTGCAGCAGAACAGCACCTAATCCCTGATTTCGAATGATGCGTCTGTGCCTAGCACGTAGGGTTTCTCTTTGTCAGGTAATCGCATGATAGGAGCGCTGGTAAGTTTCGTCTTCAAGGTACGCATGGTCTCTTCACATGCATTGGTCCATTCTAACTTGTCAGGCCGACCCTTCTTCGTGAGGTCTGTGAGAGGTGTTGCATGCATAGCAAAGTTTGGCAAAAACTTGTGGTAGTAGCCTGCCAATCCTCAGAAACATCTTAGTTCCTTCTTGGTCTTTGGTCTCTGCGCTTTCTCAAGTTTATTTGAGCTTTTCTGTCTCAGGTTTGATCTGTCCTTCACCGACTCGATGCCGGAGGAACGGTATCTCATGAAATCCGAGGAAGCATTTCGTGGGCTTGGCGGTAAGTCCTACTTCAGCTAGTCGTTGCATTACTGCTCTGATGGCTTTCACGTGTTCCTCCTAAGTCTCAGACGCTATCAGGATGTCGTCCATGAAGTTGTGGACATCGTTTCGCTTGATCGTTGCCAGCAACTTCCGCATCATCCTTGAGAACACTGCACTCGCGTTATTCATTCCAAATGGCATGCATTTCCACTGGAACTGTCCTTGCAGTGTGCTAAAGGCGGTTTTCGCTTTGTCCTTATCAGTCATCTGAATTTGCAAAAATCCTTTTGAGAGATCCATCTTGGTGAAGTACTATTCTTTACCTATCTTGGCAAATATGCTCTCAATGTCAGGAAGGGGTTCAGCGTCGAACTCGGTGATGAGGTTCAGCTTCCTGTAGTCAATACAGAACCTGACGCTATCGTCCTTCTTCTTCACCAACACAATTGATGCATTGTGTGTGCTTGTGTGCGTGCGGGCATGGGTATTGATGTGATTTGATTAAATTTATTTTTTTGTAAAGCGCCATGAGCAGCTAGCCTGGAATGTGCGCTTTGTAAGTTTTCTTCATTATTTATTATCATTATTATTGTAGGGTGAGTTCGCCGGTTCAATTACATTCATGGCGAGCATCTGTTCTACTTCCTTTTTGACAGTCTCTGTCTGGGAGTGGGGTACTGTGTACTGGTGTACTTTGACTGGATATGGCGATGTGAGCTTGAGCTCACACGTAACAAGATTGGTTTCTCCTGGCAAGTCCGTAATACTCTTCTTGTGTTGCTCCACAATCTTTTGCAGTTCTTCTTTCTGCTTCCTGGCGAGATGAGGTCCATAATTGACATGCGACGTGTCTTCGGTTTGTTGCAGAGGGATCAGAGGAATGTGGTATGTCATGTAGTCTTCATGGTCCTCCTCCTGCATCACGACAGCAACAAACTCTTCACCAGCCTTTGGTTCTCGCTCGTGGTACTCTTTGAGCAAGTGGATGTGGTAGGACTTCTCCTTGTCGTCAATTCTAATCCTGTAGTCTACAGGACTGGTCTTATTCACCACAGTGTAGGGTCCTCTTCAAGTGAGTTGGAGTTTGTTGTGCTTCTGTGAAAGAAGTATAAGCACTTTTGATCTAGCCTCCAAGTTTCCTTCCTTGGCTTTCTTGTCGAAGTACTTAGCATGGCGTGTGCTGGCTTTCTCCAAGTTCTGTTGTGCTATCTTGCACGCATCCTCAATTCTCTCCTTCAGATCAATGACGTATTCTGCCCTCGTTCTGACGTCAGTCTCCAGTTGCTCGTCAGTCCATATCTGCTTGAGGACTTGTAGTGGACCTCGAACATGTCTGCCATACAGGAGTTCAAATGGCGAGAAATTCAGCGACTCTTGAGGTGCTTCTCTGTAAGCAAAGAGTATCGCTGGAAGTAGTCTGTCCCACTCTTTGGGTTGATCAAGGCACAACTTCTTGAGCATGGTCTTGAGAGTTCCGTTGAATCTTTCTACCTGGCCAATACCTCAATATCTGAGCAGGGATATCGACTCTTGTCCATATTTCCCACAGCGCTTCTGCCACACTTGCAGAATCGATCTTTCTCAAGGCAGTGGCTTCAGCATATCTTGTGGCGTAGTCAATCACTGTCAGGGTGTAGCGCTTGCCACTCGACGACTCTGGGATGATGGGACCTACAATATCTACTGCCACTCAATGGAATGGCGTCTCAATGAGGGGTATCTTCTGTAGGGGTGCTTTCCTCACTGTGTTTCTACCTATGCATCTCTGGCATGCATCACACGATGCGCAATACCTTTTGATGTCGCCAATGAGTCCCGGCCAGTAGAAGTTGTTCAATAGCCGTTTTTTCGTTCTTCGGACACCTGCATGTGCCGACATCGGTACATTGTGAGCCACCTGCATCACTTCATTGCGGAGCTTCTTGGGTACAATCACTTGATTGTATTGGATCAGTTGTCATCTGATCAGCCGGTCAGTTGTAAGTCGAAAGTGTCTGCTCAGCACATGCTGAACAAGACTAGTTGAAAGCGTTATTTATACTACTTCAGCGAGGGCGAAATTTCAAGTTTTAGATTTTTGTTGGATAAGCTGAAGGATACATTCAGATATCTCATGAACTGGGTTGCAGGGGTTTGGTCAGTTCTTGGATGGTAGCATTAATAACTCACAATTTACAAGTCATATCGCCTAAAACATCTGATAGCATGAAAATATACCCCTTTTAGAGTGCTTCTATGAAAAAAGAAGAAAAAAAAGAGTGTTTCTATGAAGAAAAAAAAAGAAATACTAATGTTTGTCGATATATCATGATCTGGCAGGTAACCCTTGATATATATAATGTGAGCCGATCATCCTTATTTTCAGCACCCAGACAAGCTTACCTGATGAAATGTGAAAAGAATTTTGAAACCCTGAAAGGTATAATCCACAATGTGTAGCAAATAAAATTCTGTGTACACAATGTTACCTCTCCAGGATGAATTTTTTACTTCAAACCTGATGTGCAAATGTTCCGTGTGGTTGTAAATGTCTGGCAAGGGATAAAACTGGTCGCATCCGTGCATTGCTGAGCAGTGCTCTTCAACACAGCACTGAACTGCCCATAGAAGACGTTCCTGTCCCTCGCTGTAGCTATAAAGGCTGAGATGGAACAAGGGTTCCGTCTGAATATATAGGTCACTGAGCAGTATACTGTGGGAGGTGGGCACTTTCAGGGGGGGTGTAGCATCCATGACGATTTGCCCTTCTGTAAATTCTGTCATTTGACTCAGGGTTGAATCCCGGAGTTTGCAGAAAACCTGTTACACATATATTTTGTTTTTGGGGGGGGGGGGGGGGCATGCATTTGTGTGCACACATCCAGCAGTCAACTGTACATTCACTCCAGCATATATTCACAATGCAATATAAGATGCATTACTTTGATTTTTACATCCACATGTCAACATTGATTTTTGTCTGTTTATAAAGAATCAGTTGTTTCTGTGAAAGAACCCTGTCTCATGTTATAGTGCTATATTCATAACTGAAATGATGCCAGTGTCAACTTACCTAGGGTTGGTGACAAGAAACCGATATCTACTCGCTGTTCAGGAGGACTGTGCTGTTCTACACTGATGGTCATAGCTACTCTGTAATCCTCGCGGAAATCAGTTACCAGGAACTCTACCCACACCTCATTTTCCCTGACAATGTAGACAGAAAAGGTGTCATAATGCGACTCACAGCCTGTCCACCTGATCGTGTTGTAGCTAAGCAGATTCTCAGTGTGGTAGACACCCATCACATTATAATATCTCTTCAGGAAAAACTTTTCATAAATTATGATATAATTCCTTTGGCTGCAAGTCTGATGGTGAAATCGAATGTGTATCTTTTCCCGGTGGATGTCCGGCATTACCACATTTTGTTTATCCAATTGAAACACGAATCTACAACGTGAAGATACATTTCTTGAAAAATGACCCTCAGTGATTTGGGATACATCAAAACGAATGGTGGCATAAGTTACAGCATAGTTCAGTCTTTTGCTTTTTGATAGCATGCAGTCCTTGATGATGGATGTAGGGATGGTAACATTGCTTGTTGGATATTCTTCACTGTTGATTTGTGAGTTGTTTAGCTTTAGATCAGTGTCTGTTCCTGATGCTATGTGGGTGTGCTTTGCAAATTGCTGAAAGGTATCCAGTGGCGTGGTCATTCTGACTCCATTTAGCTGCAATTTATGCAAAGAGGTATTTTGTAGGCCCACTGGAACAAAACAAGATTTTATTTATCCCTAGTTGCAACACTGGTAACACAATGATTTTGAAAAAGATTTCAAATACTCTTTAAAATTTTAAGTACCTGTTACAGGAATACGTAATTTGCACTTTTGGCAGGATCACGCAATGAAAAACTAAAAACTCTTGGGTTCAGCTTCTCCAGATTACATTAATTCACAGAAAGAACTCATAAAACACGATGGAGATGAAGATTAATTGATGAGGTGTTAAGAATATGTAGACAGTAAAGTAGAAGTAGAGAAGCAGAAGGAAAAGTAGAAGAAAAACCCTGCACACACAAAACCAAGCACAATCCTTAATCTTAATGTCCCAATATTACCACACATTAAAGATTATGACAAAACAATCTTAGGTCATAAGTGTGTGTACCGTAAGCTTGCTGTGTGAGAGTGATGTGTGTGCATGCCTAAATTTGTTAACTGTCACAAACTCTAAGCCCATAAATATCATGATCCCCTTACAATATTTACCCAACCATAACACTTATTAACCACCTCCATGCATGCAATTATTTCACTAAAATCAATAATACTCCTTAAAGTATACTAAGCAGCAACAGCAGCAATAACACAAAACAAAACAATAACCACAAAACTGTAGCTCACGCCCATAAACACCCAAGGTACAAACAATTAATTGCTGACAAACAATGACTAAAATTAAAATAATCTGCACTCAATCAAGCAAATGACTAGTAAAAACTTACTTTACTAACCTAAAATAGGTTAGTCAATCCTAAAATAATATAACTTACCCTATTTGTGGAATAGGGGTTCTAAATAAAACTTTAGCAGTCGTTGGTCTCACAACCGTCAACAAAAAATGCTATCCAATCAAAGGATTGGAAACAAACACTTTAAGCTACCAACCAATGAAATATATTTTTAAGACTATCGTCCTTGACCTTCGTTAAAGGGGAGTATGTTGTATTTTATCAAATAAAAGGGAGTACCCATTATGGCACTGACGGTGTTGCATACCAACCCTTTGTAGACTTGTATGCTTAAAGTAATATTTAGCTGGCCCAAGCCTGGAGTTCTTGCGCATTGCAAAAATATTATGCTTAGCGCTAAGAATTCGTACACAGGAAACCTTTTTAAATGGTAATACAACCTTCAAAATCGATGCACTTGCATACCATTGCAATAACTTGTAACCGAAACCATGGAATTATAAAAAAAAATGTTTCAATGATTGTTCAATCACAAAGTTGTTATAGTAGTTGACGAAAGTAAGAAGGGACACATAGTCCATGTTTTGTTTTCCGTCTTTGGAAAGACTGAACAACTGAAGTACGATATAGCTTATTGCTAAATGCGTAAAATGGAAATGGGGTTCCTGAAGTCGAGGTCCACTCCATCCAGTTTCGACAAGATGAGACCATGCCCAATGCGATCTTGATTTTGATCTTTAGCATTTCTCTCACATGCATATGACAATGATAGGTGGATTTTAGGTATGTGGCTGTATTTGTTTTCGATACTACAAACTCTTTGATTACAATTTTACAGGCATTAAAATGGGTTCAGGGTATGCAAGTGTTTCACACGTGCTTCACATACAGGAAAAACAAACTGTTTCCCAGTTACATGTTTCTTTGCCTTGGTGGGTGAGGTGTTATGGTACCATGTATCATTATGCTCATTTCTCACAGTCGTCCAGCTATTGGAGAACACAAGTGAATAATAACAGACCTGCAACAACTAGGCAGTACGGATATAATTACAATACCATTATTTATTCACAGTATTTTCAATTATATGTCGAACTGTGTTTTGATACAATCATAGTAATACGCAAAGGAAAAACAGACCAGACGACAGATTAATTTCTGTAGAACACAGCAACACAATTAAGCAAAAATGGTATACATGTATAAGGCTTAGGTTCCTAGCTATTGAATTGATTAATTAATTATCAATGAGTTTCAATCCACTTCAAAAGCCTGTCCTCCTTTGCCTGACGCCGCTTCTCCATCAGCACATTCAGGGTGTACAAAAAGGGATTCATGGCCGAGTTTAACGGCAAAACAAATATTGCCATGGCAACGTTGACCTCTCCAGACACAGACACACCCTGAGAGGCCAGAACACCCAGCAGACCAATGGGGAACCAGCACAGGAAGTCTGACATGGCGATGGTGAACAGCCGGCGAGAAATGTTATTGTCTTGAGACTTCTGAGACTTCAGGATGAGCGATGTACGGCTGCTTTGCACCGAGTACAATATGCCAGTTTGTCCAGATGCAATGATAAGGAATAAAATCAAGTTTAGTAAAATCATCACAGCAAAGGCGTATACATGGCCAGGGAACTGCTTCCTGGTGATTGGCAGAGGGATGCAGATGCCTGTCTGACTGTAGAACTCCCAGTGAGCGAGACTTGGAAAGATGGGAACAGCTGCCAGTAAGAGACCGATTGTCCAACAGACAGCACTAGCCAGCTGTGCCTGGATGCTACTGAAATTGAGGAAGTTCAAGGGGAAGTGCACAACCAGAAATCTATCCAGGGTGATGAGGCAAATAATGAAAGCAGACACTTCGGAAGAAAGCAACGCCAGAAAACCTGCAAGTTGACACACAGCACTGTGTCTCCAGGACACATCATGCCAAATATAAACGTTCTTATACATCCTGTCAGCCACTCCTATCACTGCTAGGTACAAACCCATCAGAAGGTCTGACACACAGAGGTGGACCACCAGCACAGTGAAACCAGACACCCCTCCATTTCTGATGGTCACTACACGAAATGCTGCACTCACCAGATTGCCCAGTATGGCGAAAAAAGAAAGTGTACTCAACACACCTCGATACACAGTTGAACGAAGCAAGTCACTACACGAAGAAAGTTCATTCACAGGAGCATGACAGTTGTTGAGGTCAAAGTTGTCTAATAAAACTGCACTGCAACACAACCTGTAATCATCAGCATACAGCACGCTAAGCTGGCTGAGGTCTTTGAAGACATCCTTCTGAATACCATCAAGTTCACAACCTGTGAAGTCCAATGACTGCAGGTTTACCATCGACTGCAGGCTTCGTTCTGTTACATGACGTGTGCCACAGTCTGACAAATTCAAAATCTGTACATTAGAGAACATGTTCCCTATCCTGTCATCAATTGTTGAAAGTTCAATTCCAGATAAATACAACAGTCGTATATGATCAAATATTATTCTTTCATATTCAGCCTCATGCGAGCTATGACCCTGCAGAAAGTTGGAAAGAGGGTTATTTGAAATAAATAACACGTGTAGATTACGCATATTCTGGATAGTGTGTGTAAGCAAGGTGATCTGATTATCGCTGAGATCTAACACTACCATGTTGGGTAAAGAGACGTTCCCCAAACCAGAAACATGGCAGTTGGCCAGGTTGAGGTAGACCAGCATCATATTTAATACCATCTGTTCCATCTTCATCCCACTGCCTCGAGCTTTCAGGTACTTCAGGTCTGGATAAAGTTCTGCTGGAAACAGCTGGGGACACGACAAAGCTAAGCCATGACACGTGCACTCAGAGGGGCAGTTTCCTATTGCAGGTCACAGAAACAGTGTCGTTAGACTTTCGTCGTCAGACTGTGGGCAGTGGTACACACCATCACACAGGTGAGATGGATGCAAACAGGTCTGAGAGTCACGACAACGGTAAAACTCTGCACATTGGTAATTGTCGCATTCTGCTTCATCGTGCCTTTCTGTGCAGTCGTAGACTCCATTACACCTGGTGAACACTGGGAGACAGTAACCATTGGGGCATTGGTAGTGGGTTTCTGGACACGTGATACGCCCCTGCACAACGTCTGTCTGGCTGAAAGGACGCACTGTGTACATGGGGTTTGTGAAATCAATAACTGCAGGGGGACCAGGGGGAGAAAAGTAGTCCCTGCCAGCTGTCTTACAATGTGTTTCATCTTCACCATTCACACAGTCGTTTTGTCCATTGCACCGGCCGGCAGCACTGTAGCACTTATCAGTATGGAAAATCACAAAAATGCTTACGCAAATCAACCTTCCCATGCAGACATACTTTGTATGTTTCTTTCTTTCTCCTTCTCCCCCCTCCCCCCTCTTAATCCCTCCAATGTTTTCTTAGAACTATCACTATCAAATCTTATTTGATTGAAGGTATTTACCCGTTACAAGAACTCACACAAAAATCTGCATCATGCAAGATGCATAGATGTTCTTTTGAAGTTTGGGTCTGTTTCGGGTCTTCGTGTAAACTCTAAGAAGACTAGTGCAATTTGGTTAAGTAGCAGAAAATAATCTCAGATTAAATATATGGAACACATAGGTTTCGATTGGAACCCCTGAAAATTCAAACTATTAGGAACATGGTTCACTAACGATTTTAAAAAATGTGTACACATTAATTTTTCAGATAAAATAGCAGAGATCAAACAGTTATTTAAAATATGGGTGAAACGTCAGATTACGCCACTAGGTAGGATAGCAATTTTAATATCTCTTATAGTCCGGGCGATAACATTTGCAAAAACGGGAGGAGGTTATGCTACCGTAAATATGTGAAATCAGTAATTACATAAAATCAGTCACTAAATTTTCAGTAATTTCATGAAATTAATGTGACCCCCGTTAGTAATTACCATGATGAAATTACTAAAAATCCTAGTAATTTTCCGTTATTACTGAAATTAGGTAACAGCTATTTCGTGAAATTACTGACCGCCACTTGGCAAATTGTTAACAAAATTGTCAAATCCAGTATTTACATTTGACTTCCTCTGATTTCATAAACATGACTTAACCAGTACGTTTTACGTCTAACACAGGTGTTAAAATAGGACATCTACCAAGCTCACCATAAACTAAATCATTTGGTGTTCTTAAGCTAACTGCAAAGTACCTTTTCAATGCAATTGAAATGCAATTTTTCAACAACAGTACAATGAAATGAAAAGTCATATCGATTCTAATAGTTTTGTAATCATAGCCCATTGGTATAAGATATTCATTCAAGACGAATTTGCTTGCATGGGTGCATTTTTCTTTAACAATATCAGTTATTGCATTTAAGAAAAAAGTCTTACATGTGTGCATTTCCAGAATATGTGGTCAATACTATCTTTTTTTAAGCAACAGAAATTACATTTATCGTCGTTTTTTATTACAATTTCTTTTAAAATAATATTTGTGCCTAAGCATCTGTGTAATATTTTCAACTGAAGCCATTTTTTAATTTGACATCTTGTATCTTATGGACATACCAAAAACAGGATTTCCATTCGTGATTTACTGATAGTTTCATGTCCCATTTTTCATAGCATTTAGGAGGAACTTTGTTCTCAATCAATATATCGTTATACAGCTTGGAACCTTTGTGAATGGAAAGAGGTTTCCTGGCACAAAAAGTGGATTTAATATAATTATTATCTTTACGGTTAACATTACACTTTTTAATATATTCTAACACGGCCGATTTATACCCAACATGTGTGATGAAATCAATGTTAATGCTATATATATTTTTGAATTGTGCATAAGAAAGAATCTGTCCCTTATCATCAAAGAAATCAGCAACAAAATTAACATTTTTATTCATTAGATTTCTAGAAACAACGTATGTATTTCCAATCAAAATTCTTTTATTATAGCAAATAGGTTCAGCTAATATTTCAGCAGAATTTTCAGGTGTACATTTGTAATAAAAAACTTTGTAAGCATCTATATCATCAGACCAAAATAGGTTATATCTTGGAAACAAATGTTTTCCCAGACCCCATAATTATCTTTATAAATCTAGTTTCTTGTACTCAGGATGTACGGCATGGAACAATTTATCTTTTATTTTAAAATCGTGTACATCAAGACAAACATTTATGAAAGCACTTAAATATCATGTTAGAAACCCTATGAATTAGACTCTAACTTTAGAAAGTTAGCACCTATTCCATCGGAACACTTCTTATAATTGATTCTTTACAATGTTTATACTTTGATTGTTCTTGGCTTTGTTCCATTTTGTCCGGGACAATTGTTAATATGGGTGATGGGGGATAAAATGAAATGGTGAAGGGACAACCATTTTCACTTCAATCTCAAGTTCATTTATACATTCTCTCTCTCTCTCGCTCTCTCTCTCTATTCTCTCTCTCTCACTCTCTATCCACTCTCTCATCCTCTCTCCTCTACTCCTCCCCACCTTTCCATTTTCTTCCTCCTCGTCCTCTCCCCTACTTCAATCTCCCATTCATCTATACCTCTCTCTCTCCTCTCTCTCTCTCCGCTCTCTCTCTCTCTCTCGTCTCTCTCTCTCTCTCTCCATCTCTCTCTCTCTCTCTCTCTCTCTCTCTCTCTCCCTCCTCTCTCTCTCTCTCTCTCTCCCCCCGTCGAGTTATTTCAATGCATTATATTATTAGGCTAATGCTTAGTAGAGTTATTTCAATGCATTATATTATTAGAATGTTTTGTTTTGCATGTTTTGTTTTGCATGAGTTGCTTTCGTATTACTTTTCATTCTGAGGACAGGATGAAAAAAAGCTGTCAAGCTTGCTCCTT
>CM065682.1:80463999-80473999 GCA_017654935.2 Phymorhynchus buccinoides
TTTTTCTGTCTCTCTCTCTCTCTGTCTCTTCTCTCCCTCTCTATGTCTCTTCTCTCTCTCTCCTTCGTCTCTCTCTCTCTCTCTCTCTCTCTCTATCTCTCGCTCTCGCTCTCTCTGGTTGTCTGTCTCTCTCTCTCTTCTCTCTCTCTCTCTCTCTCTCTCTCTGTCTCTCGGCACGCTCGCTCTCTCTCTCTCTCTTTCTCGCGCTCTCTCTCTCTCTCTCTCTCTCCGCATCTCCCTCTCTATCTCTCTCTCTCTCTCTCCTATCTCTCTCTCTCTCTCTCTCTCTCTCTCGTCTCTCCTCTCTCTCTCGTCGTCGCTCGCTCAGCTCTGTCTCTCGCACGCTCTCTCTCTCTCCTCTTCTCTCTCTCTCTCTCTCTCTCTCTCTCCCCTCCTCTCTCTCCCTCTCTCTCCATCTCTCCTCTCTCTCTCGTCTCTCATCTCTCTCTCTCGCTCTCTCGCTCACTCTCTCTCAGTCTCTCAATTCATTCCTTTATATAAATTATCTCTCTTTCTAACAACATAATACTAGACACACGAATAGTACTGTCATTATCCTTTTATTTTGTTTCTGTTTCCTTTGCCATTTCTTGTTTTGTTTGCATGTAAGTTATTGTGCTTTTTATGCTTTTTAGATTGTTTTGTTTTTGCCTGCAAAATAATAATTTAAAAAAAGTTCAATACAAATAGTTTTTTTTTTAAAACGCTCCGTATAACTCCTATTTTTAAAAGCAGATACCTTAATTAAGATATTTCACATAATTGAACGACAATTTTTTAAACTAACCTGGTCACTCCCATCACATTAAACAGTATTTGTAGTGTGTAAGAAACTGTTTAAAATGGGTACATTAAATGACACCGACCTGGTCACTTCTGAAGCACTTCATGGTGTGCTCTGGACATGGCCGGTGAACACAGAATTCCTCATCACTCTTGTCCACACAGTCCTGACGATGGTCACACACCAGACTGTAAGGAACTCTCTGCCTTCCTGTTCCACAGCCATAGGAAGGCGGAAGTGATGTTATGCTCTCCCGACACGTGATGGATGATGGGATATCCCAGGATTCGGGGCTCTGTTCAAACGAGAGGGAGTCTTGAGCCCAGCAGTTGCTGAGGGAATCACAAGCCAGAAAATTATGAACAGTGTGGTTTGTAGGACAGACTGTCAACTCATTTTTCTCTTTGTTTTTCAGTTCAGCCAAGATGGCAGGGGTTTGTTGGGAATTGTTTTGTGCTGGAGACTGGTCGTTGTTGTACTCGCATAAATACAGCTTACTGCGGGTCCGATGCCATGCAAGAATACATGACAATGGCGTCAAATGCATTCAACAAACTCTGATGGTTGTATTTAGCATATAACACACCACACTGAGGAACAAAGCCTTCATAGTCACCTTTATAATAGGTGAGGGAATAAGCTAAAGTTTGGTCACTCAGCATCCATACCTTTTTGTAGCTGCAACATATATTTTAATACAAGCACAGTTCAAATAGATCGCATGCATAATTATATAAAACAAAAAAGGCATTATCTAAGTTCTTAGGAATCCTTTTAACAAACATCAAACGCACAGTAAATGATGTTGGCAAAACTGTTGTTCCTTTTGTTCGATTCGCCTCTCTCTCTCTCTCTCTCTCTCTCTCGTCTCTCTTCTCTCTCTCTCTCATCGTCTCTCTCTCTCTCTCTCTCTCTCTCTCTCTCTCCTCTCTCTCTCTCTCTCGCTCTCTCTTCTCTCTCTCTCGTCTCTCTCTCTCGGATTCCCGGAGAAGGAGGAACGTAATCGACGGACGTTTCAATCTTCGTCTCACGTTTTTACGCAAAATAAATGCCGTATGGTGGAGCTTCAATCTTGGTGACCTTTGGTATGATGGTAAATGATGTGTGCTTGCATTGATGGGTGACGTTTATATATATCCTGTACGCGACAAAATGGGACTGTAATTAACACGTGAATAATTAGCAGTAGCAAAGAAGAACGGTTTTTTTATTGACAGTTTATTTAGGTCGACTTTATTTCTTCCACCCAGCTTAAGTCACGAAAGCACGTGCAACCTGTGGGTGATTGCTAAAGCGTGGAAGAAACCAGAAGAGAAAACAAAGACACCACTTTACAGCTTATCACAGACATTCCACGATCAAAGCAACACCTGGTATGATGGATAAATTGTGCTGAGGTGTTGAGGTCTTAGAGCAAACCATTCTAAGTTTGCAAAGTACTTATGATGACTTCTATTCTGTACTAACAGGAGATCTTAATGCAAGGACTGCATGTACTAATTATTCATTTGGTGTAGTTGATTTTGATTATCCTTATTCTGTACATAATTTTGACTCCATTGAATGTACAAGAAATTAATAAGATGGGCAAACTAATATGATTGGTGACCAACTGGTTGAACTATGCAATATGTTTGATTTTGTAATACTGAATGGTCTATGTGAAAAGATTGTTGATAATAGTTGTACATATAATTCATCAGGTGGATCAAGCATGATAGATTATTATTTAATTGATAAAGAGTTGTTATCCTCATTGTGTATTGCTGCTGTAGATGTTGTAAGTTTTGTTCAGTCAGATCATTTGCCTGTGGTTATGAAAGTTGATCTAAAAGACTTTGGCAATACAAGGACAGGTTTGGATGAAAATGTTGTAACAGAAAAACTGGTTTGGAATTATGAAAAAGTAAACGTTTTTGTTAATATGCTTAACAGTGAGGATATAAAGAGTAAAATGGCAACAGCACTCAATTCTCTAGAAAATGATGTTGATAATGCGCTGGCTTTATTTGTTCAATGTCTCAAGGAAGCTAGTAATTGTATGTACGTTAAATCTCACCCTGGTAAGAAACAGCAGTCAGAATGGTTTGACCAAGAATGTTAGCAAGCCAAAAAGAAAACAAGAGGGCTTTTAAATATGTTTAGACGAACTAGAGATGAAGACAATAGAATTAAATATGTTCATAAGATGTGTTTTCTTTCAATTTGATTCCGCTAAAAGGCATAATATTGTTGCTATTCTTTCATCTGATAATGCAAATGTTAGAAAGTCAGTAGCACAATTTTATCACTGAAGCTTTATAAGTAAGGCAGAGGCGCATTACTGACATTTAACAGTTAAGTGAGATTGATATAAAAGTCAGGTTTGTTTGACTAAATACAAATTATAGGTTTAAAATGTTATTGTTGTATCCAGTTGGATGGTCGAATTTTTCTGGTGATATTCTGCATTTTATTGTTAACATGAATTCCAGAAAAGGGAGGAGAGAGTGAAAAGTTCACAGAAAGAGAGGAGAGAGAGAGTGAGAAAGAGAGTGTGTGTGTGTGCGTGAGAGAGAGGAGAGAGAAGAGAGAGAGAAAGAGAGAGAGAGAGAGAGAGGAGAGAGAGAGAGAGAAGAAGAGAGAGAGAGAGAGAGAGAGAGAAGAGAGAGAGAGAGAGAGAGAGAGAGAGACAGAGAGAGAGAGAGAGAGAGAGAGGCATGGAGAGAGAGAGAGAGAGAGAGAGAAGGGAAAAAACAAAAACGAAAATGAAATCTAAAAACGAAAACCAAATTTTATTTAATTAACCAGGGAACTAGAAAATGAGAGCTTTTTCCACCCAGCCCTGGGGAAATAATAATAAATACCAAGAATAAACGAAAACTTCAAACAACAAAAAGTAAGTAACGCATGCACAAACATCGGGGGGGGGGGGGGGGGGGGGGATAATGAAAGATCGTAATGGAAGACGGGATGCGGGAGGTTGGGGGGGGGGGGCGGGATTGGGTGGGGTGGGGACACTAATGCACATAAATAAGATGGATAATCGGAACCTGTGACCAACCCCCCCAAAACAAACAACAACAACCTATTATTATTTTTATTATTATGGTTACGTTCACATTTTATCTTTTAATCTTTGAAACAGAAACTTGTGATACCGTTTTAAATAAATTAAATACTTAGGGTTTTGTTTTAAATAAGATGGCAAGGAGTTCCACAGGTCTCCACCTAAGAAAGTTAAACTTGTTTTTAAAATATCAGTTCTGGGTTTGGGGATACGAATAGTGTTGGTATATCTTGACTGGTTCAATGGAAATCTTTTTGTCATGGTTGAAGGTGCCAAACCATTCATAATTATGTACATCAAAATTGCTTTATTATATTTAAGTTTATCTGTAAAAGGAAGAATGTTTAGTGTATTATAATCTTGAGGTGTCAATGAGGATGATTTCAAAAGAACTGTTTCAGAGCACGTTTATGAACATTTAGGATAGGTTTTAAGGCGTTTGCGCTTCTTGCATCAAAGAGAGTTGAGGCGTAATCTACATGGGACTGATGTATGCATTAAAAGAGTGCTTACGTGCATCAATATTGAGAACCATACGCCACACAATGAAACAAGAAATGTTTTTCGTCCTCAACATCTGCATTACACATTGGGCATTTAGGTTCAGTGGCCGTCCCAAGATGAAACCATCGTTTATTTGCATGAATACCTAGATTTGCTAAGCAAAATCGTGCATAATTGTGACAGTGCCATTTATGAAAGAGAGAGAGAGAGAGAGAGAGAGAGAGAGAGAGAGAGAGAGAGAGAGAGAGAGAGAGAGAGAGAGAGAGAGAGAGAGTTTACTAGTTGGGGAGAACAATGGAAGGAGATAACATTCCCAGAGTCACAGGGAACTGTACGTCTCTCCACATGACATCTAGCACAGCCTGGTGCTCTTGCACACTGTTGAGACTGGCTGGCTGTGCCCCTATCTTGGTACAACCTTCGATGTGATCCAAAACACGTCGATATTGTTGATAGAACATCCCCAGGATGTAGCACCGACCATCGACCTCAAAGCCCTCCTGGTGACATCGTACATAGCCACAGTCCTCCTCATCTCTGCCGTCCAGACATTGAGTGACCACATTGCAGGCCATGTGAGCCTTGAAGCTTGACCAGTTGGACACTGAGCAGTTCCAACGTTCTTCTCTGGTTTTGGTTGGGATCTCAGTCTGTTTGAACAAAACGGATGACAAAGAGACCAACTTCAGATATAAAATAATTACATGTACTCGTATTGACATCGACCAACGACTGTGGACTGAAGACTTTGGTTGTTGGTTGTTCAAGTCTTCGCGAGATTAAAAGAGGATCCGTCAAGAGCTAAGCCGTATTTTGTGTGGTATCGACCAAGAAATGGTTACTGTGTCAGATAAGTGGAATCATTGATTGAATACAACCAAAGACCGTACATTGACAGTGACTGTAATTGCATAATATAGGCGTGGGGGCAGATGTTGATGAAATAATGTGAATTGTACTGGCATTCTCCAACCAATTCCATACGTTTTAGATAATCGTGATTGCTATTTAATTCAGAATCGTTTGGGACAACGTTTACAAACATAATGCTTCGACTTCAAGGATAATATTAACAGTTTCAATACCTACAAACGATCTGTATGGGTCAATCAAACATGCTTAAAATTAGGCTCGAGGTAGTGATGGTAGTAGTAGTAGTAGTAGTAGTTGTAGTAGTAGTAGTAGTAGTAGTAGTAGTAGTAGTAGTAGTAGTAGTAGTAGTAGTAGTAGTAGTAGTAGTAGTAGTAGTAGTAGTAGTAGTAGTAGTAGTAGTAGTAGTAGTAGTAGTCGTCGTCGTCGTCGTCGTCGTCGTCGTCGTCGTAGTAGTAGTAGTAGTAGTAGTAGTAGTAGTAGTAGTAGTAGTAGTAGTAATATGAGAAAGATGAGGAGGAGGGGGAGGAGGATGAAGAGGAGAAGCTAAGACCCAGTAGAAGTAAGTTTGCAAAAGCTACGTTTTATTTTCTAAAAACAAATGTTCTCCAACGCGTAACTGTCATTGATTTGTATTTTAAATCACAATATGTGTTCCTCCCAAAGACACGACAATGCTTACCTCAGGATGTAAAGTAAAGAGGAACAGGAATCCCGGGTGGGAGACAGCATCAGTTTTTATAGAATAACGGATAACCAGAGGATCTGGGTGAAAGGGGTATGTGAAGGGACCAGGATGAAAAAGCCAGGCACGGTTGACGAAAAGCGAATAGCCAGGAGGTTTGATGTCAATGTACCATGACGTCACTTTGTTGCAGAGACAGCTGGTCATCAGAGCATGTTTAGAATGAATCCAGATCCTGACCTGGCTGGTTATCTGACCAGCAAAAGTTGGGTGGGTCACACCGGCTGCGAGGTGTAATCCTGGTGACTGGACCACACCTGCACATATAGTCCAAGTTAATTAAAACAAATACCCAATTAGGTATGTATCTTGTTGGTTACTTGATAAGAATATACCAGTAGAACAGATTTCGCGCTTACAGAGAGTGCAGAACAATGCAGCTCGGCTTGTGCTTGGCAAAAGAAAGTGTGATCACATCACACCTCTTTTGGCTGAGCTCCACTGGCTTCCTGTCAAATTCCGCTGGCAGTTCAAGATGGCTACTCTCGCTTTTCGTCACTTTGACAAAACTCTTCCTCAGTACCTCTCTTCTTCTCTCTGCACCTACCAAAGCTCTCGTACTCTTCGTTCTTCTTCCCAGAAACTTCTTAAAGTTCATAAGCGGTCCTTGAAATCTTCGGGTGAGAGGGCGTTTAGTTTTGTTGCACCAAACGTTTGGAATTCTCTCCCTGACCATACCCGTAACCAGTCCACTCTTCCTTCCTTCAAGTCCCAACTAAAGACCCACTTCTTTAGGAAAGCTTTCTCTCTGCAAAGTCTATGAGCCTTTCCTCACTCTTGTTTTCCAGCTCATTGAAGACGTTGAGTATGAGGTTAACGCGTGCGCGTGTGTGTGTATGGGGTAGGGGTGGGGAGTGGGGGGGCAGGGGTGAGGATGGGTGGGGTGGTGGTGTTGAAGGGAGGTGAGTGTTAGTGTGTTATGATTATATGCAATGCATTCTCTAATATGTATTCATTTTCATAGAGATGTATGGTGAGGATACGTAGGCCAGTTTGTTAGAAATGTTTGTACGGATGGTGAATGAAAAGCGCATTGAGTTTTGCTTTGCAAGATTATGCGCTATATAAGCATTATTAATTATTTATTATTTTAAGTAATGCCTATACAGTGCCTGTCATATTTAATAAATCACTTTATTTCAAAACATGGTACTGAAGTATTGTTATGGGTATAATTTGACCGACATGCTAGACGGAATGACTGCAGATTAACACACACTTGGGTAATGACTTAGCACAGCTGTATACACACACATTTACTCATGCACACAGTCACACAACCAACATACAAGACCTTACTTCATGGAACGGTGCACAAGGGTTAAGGATGGTGCCACACCTCATTAGCCTTACAGCCAAACAGGAGCACAAACTACCCAAGTACAACACTGGAGCCGAAACTGTGGTGTATGGTCACAGGGGCTCTCAGTGATTGCGGACACAAGTCTGTGCAGTGGTCTATCAACCCCACTAACCCCAAGATACAAACCCGCTAACACACTACACTACAGTACAACTGTGGTGTATGGTCACAGGGGCTCTCAGTGATTGCTGACACAAGTCTGTGCAGTGTTCTATCAACCCCACTAACCCCGAGCTACAAACCCGCTAACACACTACACTACAGTACAACTATGGTGTATGGTCAGAGGGGCTCTCAGTGATTGCTGACACAAGTCTGTGCAGTGGTCTATCAACCCCACTAACCCCAAGCTACAAACCCGCTAACACACTACAGACTACAGTACAACTGTGGTGTATGGTCACAGGGGCTCTGAGTGATTGCTGACACAAATCTGTGCAGTGGTCTATCAACCCCACTAACCCCAAGCTACAAACCCGCTAACACACTACACTACAGTACAACTGTGGTGTGTGGTCACAGGGGCTCTCAGTGATTGCTGACACAAGTCTGTGCAGTGGTCTATCAACCCCACTAACCCCAAGCTACAAACCCACTAACACACTACTAGACTGCAGTACAACTGTGGTGTATGGTCACAGGGGCTCTCAGTGATTGCTGACACAAGTCTGTGCAGTGGTCTATCAACCCCACTAACCCCAAGCTACAAACCCACTAACACATTACTAGACTACAGTACAACACTAAAGATACTAACTCCCTTGCTAAGCCTAGCCCTAACCGTCCAGACTGATTGCTATTTCTAACTCTGGCCACTACGAGTGCAGGCCGAATGACAACAGCTGACAATTATCGCTTGCTGATCGCTTCTCGGCCTTTTGTCTAAGACAGTGATTCAGGAACATATTTTTTTGTTTATACCGTGGTTGGTTTGTTCAGCCCGTCGTACATGGCGAAAGCCGATACGCGACGCTAAACTGAACTTCCATCCAACAGCTGACACGAGAACATCGTGCAACTAGCCAACGCACGCTGTTTGCGTGCATCACGTCATAACAATAATATACTAGTATTCGAGAGAAAACACTTTCCGATTCTGGTATGTTCATGCATGTTGTAGTTCTTACTCAGTCTAACTTATAATAAAAAAAGAGATAAAACTGGACAAAAGAAGGAAACATGACAAGAAACCACCTGGAACATTTTGGCCAGCTTTCTGCTAGCCTATGTCAACCCATACTGAGTTGGAAATCTGGGGGATGTTGGTATCGCCTCTTGAGTTGTATTCACAGCTGGTCTTGTTTAACACGGTGTTGTAGATGCAGGTCAAATCATAGCCTGAGTTGTACTCACAGCTGGTCTGGTTTAACACAGTGTTGTAGATGCAGGTCAAATCATAGCCTGAGTTGTACTCACAGCTGGTCTGGTTTAACACAGTGTTGTAGATGCAGGTCAAATCATTGCCTGAGTTGTACTCACAGCTGGTCTGGTTTAACACAGTGTTGTAGATGCAGGTCAAATCATAGCCTGAGTTGTACTCACAGCTGGTCTGGTTTAACACAGTAACAGGTCAAATAATAGTGTTGTAGATGCAGGTCAAATCATCAAATCATTGCCTGAGTTGTGCTCACAGCTGGTCTGGTTTAACACAGTGTTGTAGATGCAGGTCAAATCATAGCCTGAGTTGTGCTCACAGCTGGTCTGGTTTAACACAGTGTTGTAAATGCAGGTCAAATCATTTCCTGAGTTGTGCTTTAGCTGGTCTGGTTTATCACAGTGTTGTAGATGCAGGTCAAATCATAGCCTGAGTTGTGCTCACAGCTGGTCTGGTTTAACACAGTGTTGTAGATGCAGGTCAAATCATAGCCTGAGTTGTGCTCACAGCTGGTCTGGTTTAACACAGTGTTGCAGATGCAGTTCAAATCATAGCCTGAGTCTCTGTTTAGACTGGGCCTTCTCTCTCTAATTTCTATTGCTTCTTTAACTTTCTTTTTTGTTAACTGTGGTTCAGAGGACAGAATGTTGGTTTGAAAATATTTGGTATAGTCGATTGCACTGTTCAAAATGTGTGTAATAATTATAATTATACAGAAGACGTTTTAGAAGTGTGTTCATTTAATTAATCTGGGGGGGGGGGGGGGGGGGGGGGGGGGGGGGGGACAGGGGATGGAGGAATAAAGTAATTCCTTGTGTTTTGATGATGTCATACTCATAATACATTTGTTTAGATTGATTTTGCTTTCTTCCTGCACGATGTATTTCCTGATTCTTGTGGATTTTTTTTTTTTTAGTGTGCGTGGTTTTTCCCCTTGTTGTTTTTGTTTATGAATTGAAGTTTTAATTATGCTTTTCTTCTTTTGTTTCGAGGGCAAGATGTAAACAAGCCCATTGTGTGTTTATTCTTTTCCCTCAATAAACAAAATGTTTCAAATGTTTCTCTCTCTCTCTCTCTCTCTCTCTCTCTCTCTCTCTCTCTCTCTCTCTCTCTCTCTCCTCTCTCTCTCTCTCTCTCTCTCTCTCTCTCTCTCTCTCTCACTCTCTCTTCTCTCTCTCTCTCTCTCTCTCACTCTCTTTGTATTTTTCTCTCTCTGTCTGATTCTCTCTCTCACTCTCTCGCTTGTTATCGCTTGTTCACTAACAAAGAATTACTGTAAAGATATTTGATGAGTTGATGGTAGTCAACGT
>CM065682.1:80475923-80483423 GCA_017654935.2 Phymorhynchus buccinoides
GAACAAACCATAATCTCTAATATTATCATGCCACACTCAGCATCTTGTCTTAAATTTTTTCCGAACAAAAAAGGCCTCCCACTCCCTCCCCCTTCCACACCGCCCCTCCCCCCCCGCTCCCCACCCCCCCCCCCCCAGATTAATAAATGAAACACACTTTACAAACGTCTTACTGTATTAACTATAATATTATTTATCGATCAAACACACATTTCTTGAACATCGCAATCGAACCTATCCTCCCCCCTCCCCCCCAAATACTTTTCATAGACCAATTGCACTATCTCATATTTTTTTTTTTGTCGTAAGACTAGCAACCACAGTTAACAATCAAAGAAAGACTTAAAGAAGCGATTATAGACACATTAGAGAGAGAAGGCCATCTAACAGAGGACTCAGGCTATGTATTTGAACTGCATCTAAGCACCACTGTGTTAAACCAGACCAAGCTGTGAGCATCAACCTACACCGGCCTATGATTTGACCTGCATCTACAACACTGTGTTAAAACCAGACAGCTGTTGCGCACAATGTCACCCCCAAAAAGGGTTTTTTTTTGGCTATGATTTGATGCCTGCATCTACAAAACCTGTGATAAACCAGACCAGCTCCGTAAGCACAACTCAGGCTAGACTGTTGACTCATGCGTGCATTACAAACACGGTGTTCAAACAGACAGCTTTCGGTGAGCGACACTACTCAGCGCATCATTGCAATTGACTGATCTACAACACTGTGTTTAAACCAGACAAGCTGTAGAAGCACAACCAGGCAATGATTTTGACCTGCATACAACACTGTTTAAACCAGACCGCTGTGAGTACAAACTCAGGCTCATTATTTGACCTGCACTCTAAAACACTGTGTAAACAGACCAGCTGGCGTACAACTCAGGCAGAGATTTGACCTGCATCTACAACACTGTGTCTAAACCAGAACAGTAGTGAGTACAATCAGGCAAGATTTTGTTAAGCCAACACTGGCCATCTACAAACTTACTGTGTTAACCAGACCAGTGTGAGTAAAACTCAGGATATGCCTGTATGATATTAGCACTCTGCATCTACAACACCGTGTTCTTAACCCAGACCATGCTGCCCCTAGAGTATTACAATCTCAGGCCAGTCTATATTTCGACCTGCATCTTATACACCGTGTTATTAACAAGACCAGCTTGTGAATAAAACTACATAGAGGCGATCTTCCCCAACATCCCCCAGATTTCTTTATCCAACATCAGTTCGGGTTTGACATAGTGCTAGCAGAAAGCTGGCCAAAATGTTCCCCAGGTGGTTTATCTTGTCATGTTCCTTCTTATTGTCCAGTTTATACTCTTATTCTTTTTAGTCATAAGTTCAGACTGAGTAAGAACTACACAACAGCATGAACATACCAGAATCGGAAAGTGTTTTCGCTCGAATATCTAGTATAATATTCGTTTATGAGTGATCACGCAAACAGCGTGCGTTGGCTAGTTGCACGATGTTTCGTTGCAGCGGTTGGATGCGAAGTTCCCCTTCCCCCCGTTAGCGTCGCGTATCGGCTTTCGCCATGTTACGACGGGCTGAACTGAACAAACCACCACGGTATTAATCAAAAAAATATGTTTCCTGAATCATCTGTCTAGACAAAAGGACCGAGCAACAGCATCAGCAAAGTGCGATAATTGTACAGCTTGGTTGTCATTCGGCTGCACTCGTAGTCGGCTCACGCAGTTAGAAATAAGCTAACTCAGTTCTGACGGTTAGGGCTATGCTTAGCAAGCGGGTTAGTATCTTTAGTGTTGTATGTAGATCTATTAATGTGTTAGGGGTTGTAGCTTGGGGTTAGTGGGGTGATAGACCACTGCACAGACTTGGTCAGCAACACTGAGAGCCCAGCTGACCATACAACACAGTTGCTAGTGGGCAGTCTAGTAGTGTGTATGGGTTTCGTGAGCTTGAAGGATGTTAGTGGGTTCGATAGTCCACCGCACTATATTTGTCGTCAGCCATCACTGAGAAGCCACTTGTGACCACACACCACATGTAATGTACTGAGTAGTGCTAGTAGTAGGTTATCGGCGTTTGTAGCGTGGGAGTTAGTGGGGTGATAGACACTGCACAGATTTGTGTCAGCAAGCACTGGAGCCCCTCGGACCACACCATAGTTGTACTGTAATGATTAAGTGTGTTGTTAGCGGGTTTGTAGCTCCGGGTTAGTGGGGTTGGTGGTTGATAGAACACTGCACAGACTTGTGTCAGCAATCACTGAAAGCCCCTGTGACCATACACCACAGTTGTACTGTTAGTGAGTGTGTAGCGGGTTGTAGCTTAGGGGTTAGTGGGGTTGACTATACCACTGCACAGGAAATGTGTCAGCAATCTAGCTGAGAGCCCCGTGACATACCATACACCACAGTTTCTGGCTCCAGTGTTGTACTTGGGTAGTTTGCTGCTCCTGTTTGGCTGATAATTAAGGCTAATGAGCGTGTGGCCACCATCTTAACCCCCCTTAGTGTACCGTTCCCTGAGATAAATGGATCTTGTATGTTGGTTGTGGACTGGGTGCGATAGAGTTAAATGTGCTTGCTGTAACAGCGCCTGTGCTAAGTCATTACCAAGTGTGTGTTAATCGCAGTCATTCCCTCTAGGCATGTAAGGCTCAAATTATACCCATACAATACTCAGTATCATGTTGAAATAAAGTGATTTATAGTATATATGAAAGGACACTGTATAAGGCAGTACTTAACAATAAATAAATAATTAATAATGCTTATATAGAGCATAATCTTGACAAGAGCAAAATCAATGTTTTTGTTTTTTTTTTTTTTTTATTTTTTTTTTTCCGCTGTCATTCACCATCCGACCAAAAATTTCTAACAAACGAGCCTAACGTACCTACCATACATCTCTATGAAAATGACATACATATTATGAGAAGCATTGCATATAATCATAACACACTAAACACTCACTCCCTTCAACACCACCACCCCACCAGACCTCACCCTGCCCCCCACTCCCCACCCCTTACCCCATTAACACACACGGCGCAAGCGTTAAAGCTCATACTTCAACGTCTTCAATGAGCTTGGAAAAAAGAATTAGATGTGAGAAGGAAAGGCTCATAGACTCTGCAGTAGAAAAGCTTTCCTAAGAAGGGGTCTTTAAGTTCTGGCCCTTGCACAGGAAGAAGAGTGGGACGGTTACGGGTATGGTCATTTTTGGAGAGAATTCCAAACGTTTGGCTGTGTGCAAAACAAAACTAACGCACCCCTTCACTCCGACGAGATCTCAAGGCCCGCTATGAACTTTACGAAGTTTCTGGAACGAAGAAACGAAGAGTACGATAGCTTGGTAGGGCTTGGCAGTGCATTTAGATGAAAGAGAGATGGTACTAGCACCGGAGAGTTATTGTCCAATAGCCTGTACGACAAAGCGAGAGTAGCCACTATTGAACTGCCAGCGGAATTTGATAAGGAAGCCAAGTGGAAGCTCCTTTAAGCAAAAGAGGTGTTGATGATGATCAACTTTTTTGCCAAGTCCCCTCCGAGCGCAGTATTCCTGCACTCTACTGGCCCCGCGAAATCTGTTCTACAGGTATATTCTTGCCATCCACACGAAGTTCATCAAGTAACCAACAATGATTGAGCATACCTATATTTGGTAGTTGTTTTTAATTAGAATTGGACTATATGGGCATGGTCGTAGACTCCAGTCACCCAGGATTACCACTCGTCAGCCAGGTAGCTGACCATCGGAGAGCAACTTTTTGCTGCGTCATGTATAAACCAGACCCAGGCTCAAAAAGAGACCTTGGATCTACATCCTAAACGATGCTCGTGAGACAGCTGTCTCGCCAACAAAGTGACGTCATGTAGCATTGACATCAAACCTCTGCTATTCGTTTCGATCAAAACCCGTGCCTGCTTTCATCCTGGTCCCTTCACATACCCCTTCTCACCCAAGATTCCTAACTGGTTATCCGTTATTCTTAAAACTGATGCGTCTCCCACCGGGATTCCTGTATCCACTTATACTCTACATCCTGAGCTGCGTAAGCATTTCGTGTGCCCCTCCGCCCATGTCTTTAGGGAGGAAACACAATTGTGATTGTATAAATACAAATCAATGCACAGTTACGCGTTGGAGAACATTTTGTACCCTTATGAAAATAAAAGTAAAGCTTTTGCCAAACTACTTCGTATCGGTCTTAGCTTGAGTCCTCTTCATCCTCTCCCCTACCTCTCATCTTTCTCAAATACTACTACTACTACTACTACTAATACTACTACTACGACGACGACGACGACGACGGACGACGACGATCCGCAGACTGCCTGTACTAATATACTACTAATCCCCCCCTACGACTACTACTAACTATCTACTACTAATACTACTGGCTGACTACTACTAGATACTACTCACTACGACTACTACTACTACTCTACATAGTACTACCTACTACTACTACTACCCATCACTACCTCGAGCCCTAATTTTAAGAGGTCATTGATTGACCTCCATACGATTCTGTTTTGTAGTATTGAAACTGGTTAATATTATGACTTCTTGAAGTCGCCAAGCAGTATGTTTGTAAACGTGTTGTCCCGCAAACGATTCTGAATTAAATAGCGAGAATCACAAATCAACATACTAAACGCTATGCGACATTGGTTGGAGGAATGCCAGTACAATTCACATTTATCATCAACATCTGCCCCCCACCCTATATATGCAATTACAGCCCACTGTCAAGGTCGGTCTTTTTTCGGATTGTATTCAATCAATGCATTCCACTTATCCTGACACAGTAACCATTTCTTGGTCGATACCACACCAAATACGGCTTAGTCTTGACGGAGTCCTCTTGTTAATCTCCGACAGACTTGAAACAATACCAACAACAAAAAAAGTCTTCAGTCCACAGTCGTGGGTCGAATGTCATATACGATACGACAGTAATTATTTATATCTGAAAGTTGGTCTCTTTGTCATCCGGTTTTGTTCAAACATGATGAGATCCCAACCAAACAGAGAAGAAAGTGTAGGAAATGCTCAGTTTCCAACTGCCGTCAAGGCTCAAGCTCACATGGCCTGCAATGTGGTCACTCAATGTCTGGACGGCAGGATATGAGGAGGACTGTGGATGTACGATGTCACCAGGGAGGGCTTTGAGGTCGATGAGTCGGGCTACATCCTGGGGATAGTTCTATCAAAACAATATCGACGTTGCTTTTGTGTTTTATTTTTTTCGGGATACACATCGAAGGTTGTCCAAGATAGGGGCACAGCCAGCCAGTCTCAACAGTGTGCAAGAGCACCAGGCCCTGTTGTGTAGATGTCAATGTGGAGAGACGATACAGTTCCCTGTGACTCTGGGAATGTTATCTGAATTCCATTGTTCTACCCCAAATAGTAACACTCTCTCTCTCTCTCTTCTCTCTCTCCTTCTCTCTCTCTCTAGCTGCTCTACATTCTCTCTCTCTCTCGCTCTCTTTCTAAGAAATGCATGTCACAAATTATGCACGATTTTGCTTAGCAAATCTAGGTATTCATGCAAATAAACGATGGTTTCATCTTGGGACGGCCACTGAACCTAAATGCCCAATGTGTAATGCAGATGTTGAGGACGAAAAACATTTCTTGTTTCATTGTGTGGCGTATGGTTCTCAATATTGATGCACGTAAGCACTCTTTTAATGCATACATCAGTCCCATGTAGATTACGCCTCAACTCTCTTTGATGCAAGAAGCGCAAACGCCTTAAAACCTATCCTAAATGTTCATAAACGTGCTCTGAAACAGTTCTTTTGAAATCATCCTCATTGACACCTCAAGATTATAATACACTAAGCATTCTTCCTTTTACAGATAAACTTAAATGTAATAAAGCAATTTTGATGTACATAATTATGAATGGTTTGGCACCTTCAACCATGACAAAAAGATTTCCATTGAACCAGTCAAGATATACCAACAATATTCTTATCCCCAAACCCAGAACTGATCATTTTCAAAACAAGTTTAACTTTCTCAGGTGGAAACCTGTGGAACTCCTTGCCATCTTATTTAAAACAAAGCCAACCTCCCGCATTCCGTCTTCATTCCCTTCATCCCCCCCCCCCCCCCCCCGATGTTTGTGCATGCGGTACTTACTTTTTGTTGTTTTAAGTTTTCGTTTATTCTTGGTATTTATTTATTATTTCCCCAGGGCTGGGTGGAAAAAGCTCTCATTTTCTAGTTCCCTGGTTAATTAAATAAAATTTGGTTTTCGTTTTTAGATTTCATTTTCGTTTTTGTTTTTCCTCTCTCTCTCTCTCTCTCTCTCTCTCGTCCTCCTCTCTCTCTCTCTCTCTCTCTCTCTCTCTCTCTCTCTCTCCTCGATCACTCTCTCTCTCTCTCTCTCTCATCTCTCTCTCTCTCTCTCTTTCTCTCTCTCCCTCTCTCTCTCTCTCTCTCTCTCTCTCTCTCTCTCTCTCTCTCTACTCACGCACACACACACTCTCTTTCTCACTCTCTCTCTCTCCTCTCTTTCTGTCAACTTTTCCCTCTCTCCTCCCTTTTCTGGAATTCATGTTAACAATAAAATGCAGAATATCACCAGAAAAATTCGACCATCCAACTGGATACAACAATAACATTTTAAACCTATAATTTGTATTTAGTCAAACAAACCTGACTTTTATATCAATCTCACTTAACTGTTAATTGTCAGTAATGCGCCTCTGCCTTACTTTTAAAGCTTCAGTGATAAAATTGTGCTACTGACTTTCTAACATTTTCATTATCAGATGAAAGAATAGCAACAATATTATGTCTTTTAGCGGCATCAAATTGAAAGAAAACACATCTTATGAACATATTTAATTATATTGTCTCATCTCTAGTTCGTCTAAACATATTTAAAAGCCCTCTTGTTTTCCTTTTGGCTTGCTGACATTCTTGGTCAAACCATTCTGACTGCTGTTTCTTACCAGGGTGAGATTTAACGTACATACAATTGCTAGCTTCCTTGAGACATTGAACAAATAAAGCCAGCGCATTATCAACATCATTTTCTAGAGAATTGAGTGCTGTTGCCATTTTACTCTTTATATCCTCACTGTTAAGCATATTAACAAAATCGTTTACTTTTTCATAATTCCAAACCAGTTTTTCTGTTACAACATTTTCATCCAAACCTGTCCTTGTATTGCCCAAGTCTTCTAGATCAACTTTCATAACCACAGGCAAATGATCTGACTGAACAAAACTTACAACATCTACAGCAGCAATACACAATGAGGATAACAACTCTTTATCAATTAAATAATAATCTATCATGCTTGATCCACCTGATGAATTATATGTACAACTATTATCAACATTCTTTTCACATAGACCATTCAGTATTACAAAATCAAACATATTGCATAGTTCAACCAGTTGGTCACCAATCATATTAGTTTGCCCATCTTATTAATTTCTTGTACATTCAATGGAGTCAAAATTATGTACAGAATAAGGATAA
>CM065682.1:80488423-80506150 GCA_017654935.2 Phymorhynchus buccinoides
CTATATAAAAATCTACTATTATTATTAGTACTAGTAGTAGTAGTAGTAGTATACATTGTGCATAACTCTTAAACTACATTGCAAACCCATACAAGTAGGCCAAGAAGAGACAAAACTTGAAACAAAAAACATATGTATTTGCAAAATCGCTTTAACCCTTTCACCGCCAAGCCATCTTTTCAGCGAAAACATTCCATCAAATTGACCTAGGTAGAGAACAAAATTCATCTGCAGTAATGGGGATTATTCTGTGACAGATATAAAATAAGGTCAATCCTTATTCCCAAACTTAAGATAAACATTCTTACAACCAATAACAACCACATGCCAGCAAAATATGCATTGTAAGAAAACAGAAGACTAAAAACTAGAGCATTCAGACGCTAGATCACCAGCCGCGCGGGGGCATTTTCGGGTCCTGTGACCTTGACTTTTGACCTATGACCTTGATTTCCGAACTTGAGTAGATATATACTTAGTACCTATCCGCAAGCGAACTTTGAGTGTCTTATTTGTGCTTGCGTTCAAAAAGTTATCATGCCATGTGCTCCCTCAGTAGCATTGTTGGCTCCAGGTGACCGTGATCTTTGATCTACGACCGTCATTTCTAAATGTTGCGTGACCTTGACCTATGACCTTCATTTTTTTATTTGGTCTAGATATTCTTAGTACTTATCTGCATGCAAAATTTTGAGTGTCCTAGCTCCCTCCATCCAATCTTTATCATGCCAGGTGCTCAGCAGCATTTCCGGGCTCCAGTGACCCTGACCTTTGAACATATGACCTCATTATTTTTAACTTGGCCTAGATATTCTTTGGTACATGTAAAATCTTGAGCGTCAAATACTGGTAAGGAGGGTATTATGGGCAAAATGCTCCCCAGAAGTCTATAGATACTACTAAGATACTAGTACGCGCGTTTGTTCTCTCTAAATTAGATTATTGTAATTCACTTTTGTATGGATGCCCCCAACACCTCATTGAAAAGCTTCAAAAAGTCCAGAACTCTGCTGCCAGACTTGTCCTCAAGGTCTCTAAGTATAATCATGTTCAACAACTCATGATATCCATCCATTGGCTTCCCATCAAAGCACGTAATGACCAAAACATTTCCACTCCATGTTATTCTTATTTATCAGGAACAATCCCCTAGCTACATTTCCGACATGCTTTCTGTCTATACTCCATCAAGGCAAGTGCGGATCATGCTTCAGATCCAAAAATTCTCTGTGTTCTTGTGTACCCTCCTCCTCTCCCTCCGAAAAAAAATGTTCGCTGGATGCGCTACTTTTCCTTTTCGCGCCCCCATCAAGTTTGGACACTCCTACCACCCCTCCCCCCCCCCCTGAAATTAGCACTATCCAGTCCTTGCAATGTTTCAAATCAGCTCTCAAGACCCACCTATTCAAGCTACATCACACCCTTTAGGCCACATTACTTCTGGACTCTATTCTCACACACACACCCCCCCCCCCCCATGTTAGTTTCACTGTGTGTTGATTGCAATGTCTATGTCAGCTTTGTTGAGAGAGACCAGAGAGAGACGAGAGAGAGAGAGATCGAGAGAGAGAGAAGGAGAGAGAGAGAGAGGAGAGAGAGAGAGAGAGAAGAGAGAGAGAGAGACGGAGAGAACGAGAGAGAGAGAGAGAGAGAGAGAGAGAGAAGAGAGAGAGAGAGAGAAGAGGAGAGAGAGAGATGAGAGAGCGAGAGAGAGCCAAATGGAGAGAGAGAGAGAGACTGAGAGAGAGAGAGAGAGAGGCTGAGAGAGGAGAGAGAGAGGAGAGAGAGAGAGGTGTGTGTGTGTGAGCCGTATCAACTGATTGTATTTTTTGTGTTTTTGGGTGGGGTGAGTGGTGTGATGGTAAGCGGTTGGGTGTATGTGTGTGTGTGAGCGTCCAGCGAGAGTGGAGAGTGTGAGTGTGGGCGTGTGTGTGTGTGTGTGTGATGCTTTATTGCGGCGTGGAAGTGCGCTGATTGTATGTTATGTACTTGCCCATTTGTTCTTTGAGCGGTGGGGTGAGTGGTTGGTGCATGGTAACGGAATGCGTGTAAATGTAGTATTATTATTTATTATTATTATATTATTATTATTTGTTTTTTTGTGTGTGAATGAGCGTGCGCATGCGCGCGTACGTGTGAATACTCTTGTGTATGTGCGTGTATGTGTGTGTGTGTGTGTGTGTGTGTGTGATCAAAATTATCATTGCGTGAACCTTGTGCGTGTCAGCAGCCAGGAGCAAAGTGTGTGTGTGGACGTACCTCCAGCCTCTGTGCTGTATGTAGCGTGCAATGTTCACCAGTGACAACAGCTGTACTGGATAGTGTGCGTACAAGGAGGGGGAGGGAGTACAAGTGCTATGAGGGTGTCATGTGTGAACTACTTGGTTGCATTGACATGTGGTGATGGTACGTAGCGTGTATGTGTCGCTTAGAGGGAGTCTAGACACTACAATGTATGAAGTGTCAGAATAAGACTGGATCCTCAAGACCCTTATTAGTTCAATCGCTGAGAAGCTGCTGAGGCTGTGAGCGATTATTTGGATACAATTTGTTGTGTTGTTAACGATGAATTGGATTTCAAAGTTCAAGTCAAAATTATCTTTTGACGATTTTTGTTGTTGTTAAGCGCAACTCAACATTCCAAACAAAACATAGAGCTCCATAATCTACTGGTGGAGGAGATGCGATCTATATGAACCAATTTTATTTTTATTGCAAAGGCCACCGATCTGCAGGAGGTCACTATTATTCACACACACACAACACACACACACACACACACACACCACACACACTTATTATTATGTACACGCGAACATAGCATATATGAAAATAATTAAAAAAGCAACAAATTACAGCATGCATTAGGGAAGAGAGAGAGAGAGAGAGACGACGAGAGAGAGAGAGAGGGAGAGAGAAAAAAAAAGAGAGAGAGACACAGAGAGAGAGAGAGAGAATTGAATTGAATTGAATGAATTGAATGATTTTATTTACAGATGGTAATAGAATAAGCAAGCAAGGCCTCTTATAAGAATGATAAATGAGCGAATACGCAAAATACAAAATGGCACCGAGTCGCATGTCATACACTCCTGTCTCTGTTTTTCTTTCATTTGGGCGTACGTGGACAAATACTCTTGCACATACAATGACGGATGAATACAAATTCAGTGCACAATTTAAATTTTTCCGCAAAATCCAGCCTCACAAAGGAAGGCACATCGAATGTTGAACTCTGTAGGCAGCAAACCTAATCCTATTCATGAATTTAGAGAGATTGCATGCATCAGAGTAGCTAAAGAAGATATTGCCTTTTTTTTATGATCAAAATTATCATTAAGAGTGAAGTCCTTGTGAGAGGCCTGAGTATGCACCCGAGGTCTGCAGCTGACAACACAGGTAAAGATGATACAAGCAGACATAAAAGTAAAACATACCATAAGCATTCTCAGCAGCCAGGAGCAAAGCCTGCAAATCACGTCTGTACTATAGCCTTATGACATTTATGTACAGTCTCTTCCTGAAAACAGACGTGTCTCCAGCCTCTGTTAGTCCATGGCTGAACATTGACCAACGTGCAATACCACCCCCCACCCCCCCGGAGTTCACCAGTTGCGGGATTCGTAACAGCTGTACTGGATAGTTGTGTAAGATATTTATTTATCCTAATAAGGAGGGGGAGTCACAGCCAGAGTACAATCTTCCCCTGTACACTTTATTCCTGGCTATGAGGGTGATCATGCTGGTGAACTACTTGGTACGTCGCAGGTAAGAAGTGATCTCTAGGCCAGGCTAGTGCGTTAAATTGTGATGGGCAAATGAACACGGTTACTCAAAGGCGCAAATAAATCTAAACAACCGGGCCGTCAACGCACACACTCGGGAGTTACAGAAAATATAATCGCTTAGAGCAGAGTCTGGACACTACAATAGTACAAATGAATTCTGTTCTTTACAATGTAAGCTCCTTTCAGTCAAAATAAGACTGGATCATCAAGACTCTTATTAGGTTCAATAATCTATCGATTATCTTTATTTTGAGAAGCTGCTGAGGCTGCTATCCTGCTATTATCACATTAATACATCGGGGCAACGGACGACCACACACACACACACCACAACAAACAACACACACACACACCACACACACACACACACCACACACAACACACACAAAACACACATAACAAAATTCCATGCCAGCTAAGCACTGGTATCAATTTCGCCTACAAGTATTGTGGACATAATCTCAGTCGAGCGCCTCATCATTGGATAGAAGTGTTCACGGATGGCCAGACTTGGATATAGTCAAGTCAAGTGAGATAAAGGCAAATCAGTATCAAAATGACCTTTATTGAGGAAAAGGGTCTTCAAGCTTGACAGTCTTTTGACTAGATTGAAGTGAAAATGGTTGTCCCTTCACCATTTCATTTTATCCCCCATCACCCATATTAACAATTGTCCCGGACAAAATGGAACAAAGCAAAGAACAATCAAAGTATAAACATTGTAAAGAATCAATTATAAGAAGTGTTCCGATGGAATAGGTGCTAAATTTCTAAAGTTAGAGTCTAATCCATAGGGTTTCTCACGATATTTAAGTGCTTTCATTAGTGTCTGTCTTGATGTACACGATTTTAAAATAAAAGATAAATTGTTCCATGCCGTACATCCTGAGTACAAGAAACTAGATTTATAAAGATAATTATGGGGTCTGGGAAAACATTTGTTTCCAAGATATAACCTATTTTGGTCTGATGTTATAGATGCATACAAAGCTTTCTAGTACAAATGTACACCTGAAACATCTACTGAAATATTAGCTGAACCTATCTTATATGATAAAAGAATGTTGATTTAATGAATGGAAATACTAACTCTGTTGCTGATTTCTTTGATTATAAGGGACCGATTCTCTCTTATGCACAAATCAAACAAATGTATAACATTAACATTGATTTCATCACACATGCTGGGTATAAATCGGCCATGTTAGAATATATTAAAAAGTGTAATGTTAACCGTAAAGATAATAATTATATTAAATCCACTTTTTGTGCCAGGAAACCTCTTTCCATTCACAAAGGTTCCAAGCTGTATAACGATATATTGATTGAGAACAAAGTTCCTCCTAAATGCTATGAAAAATGGGACATGAAACTATCAGTAAATCATGAATGGAAATCCTGTTTTTGGTATGTCCATAAGATACAAGTTGTCAAATTAAAATAGCTTCAGCTGAAAATATTACACAGATGCTTAGGCATAAATATTTTAAAAGAAATTGGAACAAAATCGACGATAAATGTAATTTATGTTGCGTAAAAAAAGATAGTATTGCCCACATATTCTGGAAATACACACATGTGGGACTTTTCTTAAATGCAATAACTGATATTGTTAAAGAAAAATGCACCCATGCAAGCAAATTCGTCTTGAATGAATATCTTATACCAATGGGTTATGATTACAAAACTATCAGAATCGATATGACTTTTCATTTCATTGTACTGTTGTTGAAAAATTGCATTTCAATTGCATTAAAACGGTACTTTGCAGTTAGCTTAAGAACACCAAATGATTTAGTTTATGGTGAGCTTGGTAGATGTCCTATTTTAACACCTGTGTTAGACGTAAAACGTACTGGTTAAGTCATGTTTATGAAATCAGAGGAAGTCAAATGTAAATACTGGATTTGACAATTTTGTTAACAATTTGCCAAGTGGCGGTCAGTAATTTCACGAAATAGCTGTTACCTAATTTCAGTAATAACGGAAAATTACTAGGATTTTTAGTAATTTCATGTAACTACTGGGGTCACAGTAATTTCATGAAATTACTGAAAATTTAGGATTTTTATGAAATTACTGATTTCACATATTTACGGTAGCATAACCTCCTCCCGTTTTTGCAAATGTTATCGCCCGGACTATAAGAGATATTAAAATTGCTATCCTACCTAGTGGCGTAATCTGACGTTTCACCCATATTTTAAATAACTGTTTGATCTCTGCTATTTTATCTGAAAAAACAATGTGTACACATTCTTTTAATCGTTAGTGAACCATATTCCTAATATTTTGAATTTTAGGGGGTTCCAGTCGAAACCTAAGTGTTCCATATATTTAATCTGAGATTATTTTCTGCTACTTAACCAAATTGCACTAGTCTTCTTAGAGTTTACACGAAGACCCGAAACAGACCCAAACTTCAAAAGAACATCTATGCATCTTGCATGATGCAGATTTTTGTGTGAGTTCTTGTAACGGGTAAATACCTTCAATCAAATAAGATTTGATAGTGATAGTTCTAAGAAAACATTGGAGGGATTAAGAGGGGGGAGGGGGGAGAAGGAGAAAGAAAGAAACATACAAAGTATGTCTGCATGGGAAGGTTGATTTGCGTAAGCATTTTTGTGATTTTCCATACTGATAAGTGCTACAGTGCTGTCGGTCGGTGCAATGGACAGAAGGACTGTGTGAATGGTGAAGATGAAACACATTGTAAGACAGCTGGCAGGGACTACTTTTCTCCCCCTGGTCCCCCTGCAGTTGTTGATTTCACAAACCACATGTACACAGTGCGTCCTTTCAGCCAGCCAGACGTTGTGCAGGGGCGTATCACGTGTCCAGAAACCCACTACCAATGTCCCAAGGGCTACTGTCTCCCAGTGTTCACCAGGTGTAATGGAGTCTACGACTGCACAGAAAGGCACGATGAAGCAGAATGCGGCAATTACCAATGTGCAGAGTTTTACCGTTGTCGTGACTCTCAGACCTGTTTGCATCCATCTCACCTGTGTGATGGTGTGTACCACTGCCCACAGTCTGACGACGAACTGTTCTGTGACCTGCACTGCCCCTCTGAGTGCACGTGTCATGGCTTAGCTTTGTCGTGTCCCCAGCTGTTTCCAGCAGAACTTTATCCAGACCTGAAATACCTGAAAGCTCGAGGCAGTGGGATGAAGATGGAACATATGGTATTAAATATGATGCTGATCTACCTCAACCTGGCCAACTGCCATGTTTCTGGTTTGGGGAACGTCTCTTTCCCCAACTTGGTAGCGTTAGATCTCAGCGATAACCAGATCACCTCGCTTACACACACTATCCAGAATATGCATAATCTACAAGTTCTATTTATTTCAAATAACCCCCTTTCCAACTTTCTGCAGGGTCATAGCTCGCATGAGGCTGGACATGGAACAATACTATTTGACCATATACAACTGTTACATCTATCCGGAATTGAACTTTCAACAATCGATGACAGAATAGGGAACATGTTCTCTAATGTACAGATTCTGAATTTGTCAGACTGTGGCACACGTCATGTAACAGAACGAAGCCTGCAGTCGATGGTAAACCTGCAGTCATTGGACTTCACAGGTTGTGAACTTGATGGTATTCAGAAGGATGTCTTCAAAGACCTCAGCCAGCTTAGCGTGCTGTATGCTGATGATTACAGGTTGTGTTGCAGTGCAGTTTTATTAGACAACTTTGACCTCAACAACTGTCATGCTCCTGTGAATGAACTTTCTTCGTGTAATGACTTGCTTCGTTCAACTGTGTATCGAGGTGTGTTGAGCACACTTTCTTTTTTCGCCATACTGGGCAATCTGGTCAGTGCAGCATTTCGTGTAGTGACCATCAGAAAAGGAGAGGTGTCTGGCTTCACTGTGCTGGTGATCCATCTCTGTGTGTCAGACCTTCTGATGGGTTTGTACCTAGCAGTGATAGGAGTGGCTGACAGGATGTATAAGAACGTTTATATTTGGCATGATGTGTCCTGGAGACACAGTGCTGTGTGTCAACTTGCAGGTTTTCTGGCGTTGCTTTCTTCCGAAGTGTCTGCTTTCATTATTTGCCTCATCACCCTGGATAGATTTCTGGTTGTGCACTTCCCCTTGAACTTCCTCAATTTCAGTAGCATCCAGGCACAGCTGGCTAGTGCTGTCTGTTGGACAATCGGTCTCTTACTGGCAGCTGTTCCCATCTTTCCAAGTCTTGCTCACTGGAAGTTCTACAGTCAGACAGGCATCTGCATCCCTCTGCCAATCACCAGGAAGCAGTTCCCTGGCCATGTATACGCCTTTGCTGTGATGATTTTACTAAACTTGATTTTATTCCTTATCATTGCATCTGGACAAACTGGCATATTGTACTCGGTGCAAAGCAGCCGTACATCGCTCATCCTGAAGTCTCAGAAGTCTCAAGACAATAACATTTCTCGCCGGCTGTTCACCATCGCCATGTCAGACTTCCTGTGCTGGTTCCCCATTGGTCTGCTGGGTGTCCTGGCCTCTCAGGGTGTGTCTGTGTCTGGAGAGGTCAACGTTGCCATGGCAATATTTGTTTTGCCGTTAAACTCGGCCATGAATCCCTTTTTGTACACCCTGAATGTGCTGATGGAGAAGCGGCGTCAGGCAAAGGAGGACAGGCTTTTGAAGTGGATTGAAACTCATTGATAATTAATTAATCAATTCAATAGCTAGGAACCTAAGCCTTATACATGTATACCATTTTTGTTTAATTGTGTTGCTGTGTTCTACAGAAATTAATCTGTCGTCTGGTCTGTTTTTCCTTTGCGTATTACTATGATTGTATCAAAACACAGTTCGACATATAATTGAAAATACTGTGAATAAATAATGGTATTGTAATTATATCCGTACTGCCTAGTTGTTGCAGGTCTGTTATTATTCACTTGTGTTCTCCAATAGCTGGACGACTGTGAGAAATGAGCATAATGATACATGGTACCATAACATCTCACCCACCAAGGCAAAGAAACATGTAACTGGGAAACAGTTTGTTTTTCCTGTATGTGAAGCACGTGTGAAACACTTGCATACCCTGAACCCATTTTAATGCCTGTAAAATTGTAATCAAAGAGTTTGTAGTATCGAAAACAAATACAGCCACATACCTAAAATCCACCTATCATTATCATATGCATGTGAGAGAAATGCTAAAGATCAAAATCAAGATCGCATTGGGCATGGTCTCGTCTTGTCGAAACTGGATGGAGTGGACCTCGACTTCAGGAACCCCATTTCCATTTTACGCATTTAGCAATAAGCTATATCGTACTTCAGTTGTTCAGTCTTTCCAAAGACGGAAAACAAAACATGGACTATGTGTCCCTTCTTACTTTCGTCAACTACTATAACAACTTTGTGATTGAACAATCATTGAAACATTTTTTTTTATAATTCCATGGTTTCGGTTACAAGTTATTGCAATTGTGCATCGATTTTGAAGGTTGTATTACCATTTAAAAAGGTTTCCTGTGTACGAATTCTTAGCGCTAAGCATAATATTTTTGCAATGCGCAAGAACTCCAGGCTTGGGCCAGCTAAATATTACTTTAAGCATACAAGTCTACAAAGGGTTGGTATGCAACACCGTCAGTGCCATAATGGGTACTCCCTTTTATTTGATAAAATACAACATACTCCCCTTTAACGAAGGTCAAGGACGATAGTCTTAAAAATATATTTCATTGGTTGGTAGCTTAAAGTGTTTGTTTCCAATCCTTTGATTGGATAGCATTTTTTGTTGACGGTTGTGAGACCGACTGCTAACGTTTTATTTAGAACCCTTATTCCACAAATAGGGTAAGTTATATTATTTTAGGATTGACTAACCTACTTTAGGTTAGTAAAGTAAGTTTTTACTAGTCATTTGCTTGATTGAGTGCAGATTATTTTTATTTTAGTCATTGTTTGTCAACAATTAATTGTTTGTACCTTGGGTGTTTATGGGCGTGAGCTACAGTTTTGTGGTTATTGTTTTGTTTTGTGTTATTGCTGCTGTTGCTGCTTAGTATACTTTAAGGAGTATTATTGATTTTAGTGAAATAATTGCATGCATGGAGGTGGTTAATAAGTGTTATGGTTGGGTAAATATTGTAAGGGGATCATGATATTTATGGGCTTAGAGTTTGTGACAGTTAACAAATTTAGGCATGCACACACATCACTCTCACACAGCAAGCTTACGGTACACACACTTATGACCTAAGATTGTTTTGCCATAATCTTTAATGTGTGGTAATATTGGGACATTAAGATTAAGGATTGTGCTTGGTTTTGTGTGTGCAGGGTTTTTCTTCTACTTTTCCTTCTGCTTCTCTACTTCTACCTGTCTACATATTCTTAACACCTCATCAATTAATCTTCATCTCCATCGTGTTTTATGAGTTCTTTCTGTGAATTAATGTAATCTGGAGAAGCTGAACCCAAGAGTTTTTAGTTTTTCATTGCGTGATCCTGCCAAAAGTGCAAATTACGTATTCCTGTAACAGGTACTTAAAATTTTAAAGAGTATTTGAAATCTTTTTCAAAATCATTGTGTTACCAGTGTTGCAACTAGGGATAAATAAAATCTTGTTTTGTTCCAGTGGGCCTACAAAATACCTCTTTGCATAAATTGCAGCTAAATGGAGTCAGAATGACCACGCCACTGGATACCTTTCAGCAATTTGCAAAGCACACCCACATAGCATCAGGAACAGACACTGATCTAAAGCTAAGCAACTCACAAATCAACAGTGAAGAATATCCAACAAGCAATGTTACCATCCCTACATCCATCATCAAGGACTGCATGCTATCAAAAAGCAAAAGACTGAACTATGCTGTAACTTATGAAACGATTCGTTTTGATGTATCCCAAATCACTGAGGGTCATTTTTCAAGACATGTATCTTCACGTTGTAGATTCGTGTTTCAATTGGATAAACAAAATGTGGTAATGCCGGACATCCACCGGGAAAAGATACACATTCGATTTCACCATCAGACTTGCAGCCAAAGGAATTATATCATAATTTATGAAAAGTTTTTCCTGAAGAGATATTATAATGTGATGGGTGTCTACCACACTGAGAATCTGCTTAGCTACAACACGATCAGGTGGACAGGCTGTGAGCCGCATTATGACACCTTTTCTGTCTACATTGTCAGGGAAAATGAGGTGTGGGTAGAGTTCCTGGTGACTGATTTCCGCGAAGATTACAGAGTAGCTATGACCATCAGTGTAGAACAGCACAGTCCTCCTGAACAGCGAGTAGATATCGGTTTCTTGTCACCAACCCTAGGTAAGTTGACACTGGCATCATTTCAGTTATGAATATAGCACTATAACATGAGACAGGGTTCTTTCACAGAAACAACTGATTCTTTATAAACAGACAAAAATCAATGTTGACACGTGGATGTAGAAATCAAAGTAATGCATCTTATATTGCATTGTGAATATATGCTGGAGTGAATGTACAGTTGACTGCTGGATGTGTGCACACACATGCATGGAAAACAAAATATATGTGTAACAGGTTTTCTGCAAACTCCTGGATTCAACCCTGAGTCAATGACAGAATTTCCAGAAGGGCAAATCGTCATGGATGCTACACTGAAAGTGCCCACCTCCCACAGTATACTGCTCAGTGACCTATATATTCAGACGGAACCCTTGTTCCATCTCAGCCTTTATAGCTACAGCGAGGGACAGGAACGTCTTCTATGGGCAGTTCAGTGCTGTGTTGAAGAGCACTGCTCAGCAATGCACGGATGCGACCAGTTGTATCCCTTGCCAGACATTTACAACCACACGGAACATTTGCACATCAGGTTTGAAGTAAAAAATTCATCCTGGAGAGGTAACATTGTGTACACAGAATTTTATTTGCTACACATTGTGGATTATACCTTTCAGGGTTTCAAAATTCTTTTCACATTTCATCAGGTAAGCTTGTCTGGGTGCTGAAAATAAGGATGATCGGCTCACATTATATATATCAAGGGTTACCTGCCAGATCATGATATATCGACAAACATTAGTATTTCTTTTTTTTCTTTATAGAAACACTCTTTTTTCTTTTTTTTTCATAGAAGCACTCTAAAAGGGGTATATTTTCATGCTATCAGATGTTTTAGGCGATATGACTTGTAAATTGTGAGTTATTAATGCTACCATCCAAGAACTGACCAAACCCCTGCAACCCAGATCATGAGATATTTGAATGTATCCTTCAGCTTACCAACAAAAATCTAAAACTTGAAATTTCGCCCTCGCTGAAGTAGTATATAACGCTTTCAACTTGTTCAGCATGTGCTGAGCAGACACTTTCGTCTTATACAACTGACCGGCTGATCAGATGACAACTGATCCAATACAATCAAGTGATTGTACCCAAGAAGCTCCGCAATGAAGTGATGCAGGTGGCTCACAATGTACCGATGTCGGCACATGCAGGTGTCCGAAGAACGAAAAAACGGCTATTGAACAACTTCTACTGGCCGGGACTCATTGACGACATCAAAAGGTATTGCGCGTCATGTGATGCATACCAGAGATGCATAGGTAGAAACACAGTGAGGAAAGCACCCCTACAGAAGATGCCCCTCATTGAGACGCCATTCCATTGAGTGGCAGTAGATATTGTAGGTCCCATCATCCCAGAGTCGTCGAGTGGCAAGCGCTACACCCTGACAGTGATTGACTACGCCACAAGATATGCTGAAGCCACTGCCTTGAGAAAGATCGATTCTGCAAGTGTGGCAGAAGCGCTGTGGGAAATATGGACAAGAGTCGATATCCCTGCTCAGATATTGAGGTATTGGCCAGGTAGAAAGATTCAACGGAACTCTCAAGACCATGCTCAAGAAGTTGTGCCTTAATCAACCCAAAGAGTGGGACAGACTACTTCCAGCGATACTCTTTGCTTACAGAGAAGCACCTCAAGAGTCGCTGAATTTCTCGCCATTTGAACTCCTGTATGGCAGACATGTTCGAGGTCCACTACAAGTCCTCAAGCAGATATGGACTGACGAGCAACTGGAGACTGACGTCAGAACGAGGGCAGAATACGTCATTGATCTGAAGGAGAGAATTGAGGATGCGTGAAAGATAGCACAACAGAACTTGGAGAAAGCCAGCACACGCCATGCTAAGTACTTCGACAAGAAAGCCAAGGAAGGAAACTTGGAGGCTAGATCAAAAGTGCTTATACTTCTTTCACAGAAGCACAACAAACTCCAACTCACTTGAAGAGGACCCTACACTGTGGTGAAAAAGACCAGTCCTGTAGACTACAGGATTAGAATTGACGACAAGGAGAAGTCCTACCACATCCACTTGCTCAAAGAGTACCACGAGCAAGAACCAAAGGCTGGTGAAGAGTTTGTTGCTGTCGTGATGCAGGAGGAGGACCATGAAGACTACATGACATACCACATTCCTCTGATCCCTCTGCAACAAACCGAAGACACGTCGCATGTCAATTATGGACCTCATCTCGCCAGGAAGCAGAAAGAAGAACTGCAAAAGATTGTGGAGCAACACAAGAAGAGTATTACGGACTTGCCAGGAGAAACCAATCTTGTTACGTGTGAGCTCAAGCTCACATCGCCATGTCCAGTCAAAGTACACCAGTACACAGTACCCCACTCCCAGATAGAGACTGTCAAAAAGGAAGTAGAACAGATGCTCGCCATGAATGTAATTGAACCGGCGAACTCACCCTACAATGCACCAATTGTGTTGGTGAAGAAGAAGGACGATAGCGTCCGGTTCTGTATTGACTACAGGAAGCTGAACCTCATCACCGAGTTCGACGCTGAACCCCTTCCTGACATTGAGAGCATATTTGCCAAGATAGGTAAAGAATAGTACTTCACCAAGATGGATCTCTCAAAATGATTTTGGCAAATTCAGATGACTGATAAGGACAAAGCGAAAACCGCCTTTAGCACACTGCAAGGACAGTTCCAGTGGAAACGCATGCCATTTGGAATGAATAACGCGAGTGCAGTGTTCTCAAGGATGATGCGGAAGTTGCTGGCAACGATCAAGCGAAACGATGTCCACAACTTCATGGACGACATCCTGATAGCGTCTGAGACTTAGGAGGAACACGTGAAAGCCATCAGAGCAGTAATGCAACGACTAGCTGAAGTAGGACTTACCGCCAAGCCCACGAAATGCTTCCTCGGATTTCATGAGTTACCGTTCCTCCGGCATCGAGTCGGTGAAGGACAGATCAAACCTGAGACAGAAAAGCTCAAATAAACTTGAGAAAGCGCAGAGACCAAAGACCAAGAAGGAACTAAGATGTTTCTGAGGATTGGCAGGCTACTACCACAAGTTTGTGCCAAACTTTGCTATGCATGCAACACCTCTCACAGACCTCACGAAGAAGGATCGGCCTGACAAGTTAGAATGGACCAATGCATGTGAAGAGACCATGCGTACCTTGAAGACGAAACTTACCAGCGCTCCTATCATGCGATTACCTGACAAAGAGAAACCCTACGTGCTACGCACAGACGCATCAAATCAGGGATTAGGTGCTGTTCTGCTGCAAGAGAACGAAGATATGGTACAGCCTGTGGCGTATGCCAGCAAGAAGCTGAACAAGCCAGAGCGCAATTACGCGACAATCGAGAAAAATATCTTGCTGTTGTTTGGGGTATCAGGAAGTTTGAGCCTTACGTGCATGGGACAAGGTTCATCATTGAGACGGATCATCAACCTTTGCTCTACTTGAAGAAGAACAAGACCCGCAACGGACGACTCATGGGCCATCCTTCTCCAAGATTATGATTTCACCGTCCAAGTAATTCCAGGCAAAGACAACGTGGGAGCTGACTACATGAGTAGAAGCTCCATGGACGACAACTAGAGTGATGAAACTACTTGCCTGCATTCAAGATGCAATGTGTTAGCAAACAGAAAAGAGTTGCTTGCTAAACTAATGCTCCATCAATTTTATGGCGAAAAAGGATGAGATTTTTTCCTTAAGAAGCCGGGTGTTGTCCCGTTCATTTACACATTACTAAAGGAAAAGCGTCATTAAATGCGTCATTGCCAAACATGAAAGAGAAAGGAATAAAAATGAACAAAGGAACAAAATGAATGCTAACATTATCAAAGTATTCACCTCCATTGAAGTGGATCATTTCAATCAGCAATTGTCTTTCACACTAGAGAAGGGTTTTAATTTTTTTTTAACAAACAAAATAATTCCAAAACAAACAAACAAAACACAGACAGAAATAATAACAGAACACTTGTGGACAAGGGAGTAAATACCAACAATGATATCGGTGTCCTGGAGTCAACATGAGCCATCAACATAAAAAATGGATAAGACTTCAACTTTTTATTGATTATGTTCTATCCCTGATTCAAATCTTCAATAAGTAACTAGCTTCCTTCAATTTTGAATCTGTCGTGCTCAAAAAGCGTAAGACTTACACTGTGACAACACTGATGAGACAGCTGCACTGGATCCCTGTTGATGTGAGAGTCGAATATAAAGTGGCCACTCTTGCCTATCGTGTTTTCGAACATACTCTTCGTGACTATCTCTCTTCTCTCCTCTCTGTCTACATAATAATAATAATAATAAATAACATTTATAGAGCGCCCTTTCTCTCTTGAGCTCACGGCGCTTCACAATTGTTTAAATAAATACATAAATCATAAATAAGCTACTACAATATCAACTATCACAAACATTCACACAGCCACAACACGCACGCACGCACACGCCCACACCCACACACGCGCGCACACCCACCCACCCACAATGTGGGGGACATCATTTTAAGGCAGGAAACAGGACAGGGAAGAAATCAGAGGTATTGCCGGAAGAGGTGAGTTTTAAGAGCGGTTTTGAAAGACTGGAGGGGGTGAAAGGAGGGGAAAGATTTAGCAGAACGAAGTTCATATGGTAGGGTGTTCCAGACAGAAGGGGCGCTGAAAGAAAATGAACGTTCACCATTTGTCTTAGTGTTAGTACGAGGAATAGAAAGGATAAGTTTGTCAGAAGAGGAACGGAGAGACCTGGAGGGTGAGTACAGGTGAACGAGATCAGAGAGGTAGGCAGGACTAGATGAATGGACAGCATTGAAACAGAGGCAAGCAATTTTATACTTTATTCTTGCCTCGACTGGAAGCCAGTGTAAGGTCTTGAGGTGGGGTTTGATGTGGTCTGTACGAGGGACTTTAAGGATTAATCGAGCTGCATTGTTCTGAACTTTCTGAAGTTTGTTGAGGAGGGTTTGAGGACAGCCTACAAGTAGGGAATTGCAATAATCGATGCGAGACAGTACAAAAGCTGATACTAGAGTCTTGGTGGCTTCAACTGTGAGATAGTGACGAATGGCACTAATACGACGGAGTTCAAAGTTCACATTACGAATCAGAGTCATGACATGAGTGATCATAGTTAGTCTGACAATCGAGGGTTACACCAAGGTTTTTAGCTGATTGACAGAAAGGGACGGTAGCATCGCCAATGACAAGAGAGTCAGGAAACTGAACAGAGGTGGAAGTTCTCTGAGTGGAAACAATCATTGCCTCAGTCTTATCTTCATTGAGTTTTAATTTATTGGAGGTCATCCAGGACTTGACATCTGAAACAGTATCCTGCATGGACAAAACTAGATCATCAATTTCATTAGGCTTAGAAGACTTCTGCAGTTGGGTATCATCAGCGAATGAGTGATGGAGAGCTGAATGCCTGGACATGACGTCTGAAAGAGGAGAAGTGTAGAGAACAAATAGAACAGGCCCCAGGACTGATCCCTGTGGCACACCACAGGAAACAGAGGCTGGGGCAGAGTTGGTGTCCTGAATGGAAACAATCTGGGTACGGTTAGAAAGATAAGAGGTGAACCACTGGAGAGCTTTACCACTGATGCCGAAGACAGATTCCAAACGAGAAAGAAGAGTGTTGTGGTCAATGGTATCAAACGCTGCTGAAAGGTCCATACCAGAACGCAGCCTCAGGTCAAGCAACCTAAAACTTCTCTGCAAACCTTTCACCAAGTACAAAACAGTTGGAAATAGATCTTTTCATTTCCAAGTATCACACATCTGGAACAATCTCCCTTACTCTCTCCACAACTCTTCATCTCTGTCTTCTTTCAAAACTGGCATTAAAACACATCTTTTCAGAAAATATATCTGTTAATGTGCCTGTCCATCCACCATCAGTCCACTCTATAAAGATTTTAAAAAAATAATACGTGTTTTATGGAGGTATTTAAAATGTGAGTTGTATGAGTGCCATTATGTTACTGTGTTTCATTTTTTATGTAAAGCGCGGTGAGTCCTGCTGTGTCAGAATAGCGCTATAGCAGATTTTTATTATTTTTATTTTAGTAGTAGTAGTAGTAGTAGTAGTAGTAGTAGTAGTAGTAGTAGTAGTAGTAGTAGTAGTAGTAGTAGTAGTATAAAAATCCTACGTAGGAAACGGTGTATCTACAACTATTTAATTTAAATAATCCCTGACTATCTTGGGTTCTATTTTCTCCCCATAATAATTATCTTATCATTTCACTTTCTACTCTATCTTTGCTGTTATTTTCTTTCTTTTTCGTACTACCCCCTAAAGTGCAGCAGAATATTTAACGTGATGAAGTTGGCTGCCTAAGAAGAAGAAGAAGATGGAGATCAGGTTGACACACTTTCCTCGACGATGAACAACACGATATGATTACTATATTTACAGTTCGATTTCTACACTAGTATGTATTAATTGGAAATCAACTAATTACTGACCTTTCTATTCATTGTGTTTTGCAATCAGAAAACGCTTTCAGGTACACAGTTGCAACAAACAACTGTCACATAAATTTCAACAGTGTCCGTCAAGCAGCTTTAAGCTTGAATTTAACACACAGCAACACGCACCACGATTTGTTCCTTGTAT
>CM065682.1:80521650-80524150 GCA_017654935.2 Phymorhynchus buccinoides
AGAGAGAGAGAGAGAGAGAGAGAGAGACAGAGACAGAGACAGAGACAGAGACAGAGACAGACAGACAGACAGACAAACAGGCAGAGAACACAGAGACTGTACTCCCCAGCCATCAATAGAACAGTGTCTGCCCGTGCAAACAGTCGCCCCCCACCCCCACCCCCCTTTAAGGAATCACCCAGGCAGGAAATGAGGGTGCTATGGTGAAAAGGAGGGGCTACCACAAAAGACCTTTGTCAGTGTGTTTCTTGAGCAAAGGCACTCACACATTCATGCCCACAGACACAAGAGGGACTTTTGATAGTCAACGTACACACGGTTAGCAAATGGTTTTTTTAAATCATAAAAAAACACCTGACAAACTCATACACTCACACACACACACACACAGACACACACACACACACACACACACACACACACACACACATACACACACACATATATATATATATAGCATGAAAGAAAAATCTCAGTGAATAGCCAGCTCCGTACCCCTACTCTGAAGGACTGAAAAGTTAGTGCATTTGAAATGCAGAATAGTTTGCTTTGATAAAGCTTTTCTGTGTTCAATGTCTTTATTTGTGAACCTCAGAAACAAAACCAGTTAACGTTAACTTTGAGTAATGTTCCGTGTTCACCAAAAAAAGAAAAAGAAAAAAAAAGATTATATAAATTGTGCTGATTTACTTTTTCTCCCAATGGGGGAGGGACAGTGCCTTATGCAAAGACAGCTGTTTCGACCTAAGAGAAGGTCTCATCAGTTTGCATGATCGGCCTGCAATTTGACTGTCCAGTGGATGCCAACCCGAGCAAAAAAGACATTCTACAAGAGAATGGTGTCCTCTTTGCATCAAATCGAAAATCCATAATAAAAGCAAACCAGCACAAAGTTAAACCAGAAATAGTAAAAATCTTATGAAAATCTTATGTAAAATGAACAAAAGAATAATGTTCTCAAATTTTAATTTCAAAACCTAATAGATATGACTAGGGAGGGCTAACTACTGAGATGGTATCCAAATTAAGGATAAAAATAGCATGAAAGAAAAATCTCAGTGAATAGCCAGCTCCGTACCCCTACTCTGAAGGACTGAAAAGTTAGTGCATTTGAAATGCAGAATAGTTTGCTTTGATAAAGCTTTTCTGTGTCCAATGTCTTTATTTGTGAACCTCAGAAACAAAACCAGTTAACGCTAACTTTGAGTAATGTTCCGTGTTCAAAATTTTAAAAAAATAATAAAAAAAGATTATATAAATTGTGCTGATTTACTTTTTCTCCCAATGGGGGAGGGACAGTGCCTTATGCAAAGACAGCTGTTTCGACCTAAGAGAAGGTCTCATCAGTTTGCATGATCGGCCTGCAATTTGACTGTCCAGTGGATGCCAACCCGAGCAAGCCCACACAATATATATACATATATATATACACACACAAACTCATGCGCGCGCACGTACGAGCGCACACACACGCACGTGCGCACGCACACACACATTGAGACAGACAGACACACACGCGCGCGCGCGCGCGCACACGTACGATCGCACACACACACACACACACACACGCACGCATGCATGAGCGCGCGCATACACGTACGCGCACACATATACACATACACACACTTTTGCTTTACAAACATGTATAGTTGCTTATTCAATGCCCATCTTTAAAATAAAAGTTTGACTTGACTTCTCACACACGTACACACGCGCACACACACGCGCGCACGCACACGCACGCACACGCACACACACACACACACACACACACACACACACACACACACACACACACACACACACACGCACGCACGCACGAACGCGCACGCACACGCACACGCGCGCGCGCGCACACACACGCACACGCGCACACGCACACGCACACGCACACACACACACACACACACACACACACACACACACACACACACAGTCATGATGTAAAAAAGCATTATTAAGCTTATTCTTTTATCGTGAATAAAGATCATTTTGACCTGACTTGACTTGACTCACGCACACGCACACACACACACACACACACACACACACACACACACACACACACACACACACACACACACACACACACACACACACAGACGAACACACACACAGGCGCGCGCGCGCGCACGCACACGCACACGCACACGCACACACGAAAGAAAACGTGAACGAGAAAGTGAACATTTTTGCCCACCTAGCATAACTCCATTATTTAAAAACACCTTTCACCGCCAATGTCGCATTTTAGCACCACAATGCTTTAACACCCATGTCACGAAAAGGCCTCAAACCAGGGTCTGTTATTCAAAGACCCTATTTTCATAGTTTTGGGAGGCAAGGATAGGCCTTACTTTATACATGTCATACAAGAATCTCCAATATTGCAGACTTTTTTTCTCCACCCAGGTAAGATTAATGGAATTTTGTTGCTGATAAATGGCTGGTGGTGAAAGGGATAATTAGGTAAATATCCCACTTTGTACAATCGTCAGCC
>CM065682.1:80529150-80531650 GCA_017654935.2 Phymorhynchus buccinoides
TGCTTGAGGACAGTACTGCAGTGGATCCCCTCCCACTGTGCTATTGAAGGCAATGAACATCAAGTGCCTGAGGACAGTACTGCAGTGGATCCCCTCCCACTGTGCTATTGAAGGCAATGAACATCAAGTGCCTGAGGACAGTACTGCAGTGGATCCCCTCCCACTGTGCTATTGAAGGCAATGAACAACATCAAGTGCCTGAGGACAGTACTACAGTGGATCCCCTCCCACTGTGCTATTGAAGGCAATGAACATCAATGAGGACAGTACAGTGGATCCCCTCCCAATTGAAGGAACAGTGCCTGACAGTACTGCAGTGGATCCCCTCCCACTGGCTATTGAAGGCAATGAACAACACCAAGTGTGAGGACAAAAGTGGATCCACTCCCACTGTGCGAGCAAGTGCTTGAGGACAGCACTACAGTGGATCCCCTCCCACTGTGCTATTGAAGGCAATGAAACAACACCAAGTGCTTGAGGACAGCAACAGTGATCCACTCCCACTGTGCTATTGAAGGCAATGAGCAGAATTGTGTTGGCCAAACTGGGTGCAAAAGACAGCAACGGAACAACCCCGTCTGCCTCACAGAGATGAAGACCATCATCACGTCTCTGCACAGGACGCCCCAGAAACAGGACAGCTACCACCTGCTACCCAGATCACAGCAGGTGGTCATCTTCCGCCTGAGGACAGGGCACAACAGACTGAACCAGCATCTGTTCAGGAAGATGCATGTCGTGCCGTCCCTCATGTGTCCCTGCGGAGAAGCGGAGCAGGACACGGCCCACATTCTGCAGGACTGTGGGAGCCTCCGGCCGCTGAGGGAGGAGATATGGCCAACACCGGAGCCCCTCCAAGACAAGCTGTACGGGTCTGTGGACGCCCTGCAGAGGACCGCCAATTTCGTCTCATGAACAGGGTCGAGTTTCTCTAGACGACGGTCGCCGCGCGCATAACTGTGATGCCAAAAAAAGGGGTATAAGAAACACTTTACGTTTGCGGAAGAAAAATATATTACAAGCTCTTGTCTGATTGGAGTATTATTTTAACCAAACATTAATGGACCAATCAACAACAAGAAATGTATTCACCCCATGCAAGTCACGTGATAGTTCGCCGAGAGATACTTTGGGAGTAGCCACAAAACGTTTGCGGCAAAACAGGTGTTTCTTAGTACCGTTTTTTTGCCGATTTGCGCTCACGCTACGTAACGTTAGCCCTTGCGAAACGGCCCCCTGGACTCCAAATGTGACCTGAGATCGACAAACAAATTAAACAAACATCAGATTCAAGTTGACCGTCATGTTCATACGTCACAGTCGGATTGCCGTTGGACCGAAATCGCACGTGTAGAGAGTACGGCCGTGAGGTATTACTCATCGTAGTGGTAATCGGGTGCGTGGTTTTTAGAGTGTGTGCATTTTGATCAATTTGCCCTTGGGGTGATTCATCCTGGTTTCCTCTCGCATCGTTTCAACCTAATCTAGGCCAGTCTTTCGTGTCCAAATATACCTTCTAGATAGCGGTGGCGACGCAGCGTCTATTTCGAAGGGATGGGGTAGAATTTGTTTATAATATACTGGGGGTAGGCTACCTGGTAGTCCGGCTCTCCTGCATGGCGCCATCCAAAGAACATTAACACAGTTACATCTTAAATGTGTCTGTCTGGCTGTCTCTCTCATTCCTCCGCCTGTCTGTGTCTGTCTCTCTTTTGTTCGCTGTCTTTCTGTCTCTTTGTCTCTGTCTGTGTCTCTCTCTGTGTCTCTGTCTCTGTCTCTGTCTCTGTCTCTGTCTCTCTGTCTCTCTCTCTCTCTCTCTCTCTCTCTCTCTCTCTCTCTCTCTCTCTCTCTCTCTCTCTCTCTCTCTCTCTCTCTCTCTCTCTCTCTCTCGGCGCACCGTAAAATCATATATCCACATTGATATCTCACGTCTCTTCTGTCATCGTTGTTGCTGTTGCATAAAACATTAGTCATGGTGTTAATACAAGTGCCACTCGGTGCTTCCCTTTTGTCAAGGTCTAGATTAGGAGGTGTGTTGGGGTGGGTGGGGGGGGGGGTAAGGAGGAAGGGGGGGGGGTGTCCTTTCATCTATCGGGTTATATATAACGGACGATTCGTTTTTGCTCTGCGTAGTATCATGTTTAAAGACCCACCAGATCACGTGTCAAAATCACGGGTTTCACGTGTTTTCCCTCTAAGACCCACAGAGCCTGGATTAAGTCCCTTGTTTTTTTCTGGGTCGATGTGGTCCACATTCAGACTTACCTCGTATACGATCGAGGCTGCTCTGATGCCTCATACAAATGCCCTATAAGAGGGAATTCAAGCGATACATCATTTTAAAAGGAGTCAAACTCAACACTTGGTCAAAATCAAGTTATGAATCAGGGTCTGCCCAGCTATAAGAGGGAAAAAAAAATTGAAATTGGGGACATTTTGACATCGTGGCGGCGTCTGCGTATCGTTAAACTGCACTGGTGCACTTGCGTCACTTTGTACA
>CM065682.1:80584150-80586650 GCA_017654935.2 Phymorhynchus buccinoides
TTACCAGCCGCGAACCCCTAGCGAAGCTGGTCCCCTTTCCCTGACTATCTGACTATCTGACTATCTGACTAATAATCCCCAATTAACATTTATAGAGCGCCTTTTCTCTCATGAGCTCACGACGCTTCACAATTATTTGAATAAATACATAGATCATAAGCTACTACAATATTAACTATCAAAAACATGCACATAGCCACAACACGCACGCACGCACACATCCACACAACCACGCGCGCGCACACACCCACACACAATGTGCGGAACATTGTTTTAAGGCAGGAAACAGGACAAGGAAGAAATCAGAGGTATTGCCGGAAGAGGTGAGTTTTAAGAGCGGTTTTGAAAGATTGGACAGATTTAGCAGAACGAAGTTCATATGGTAGGGTGTTCCAGACAGAAGGGGCGCTGAAAGAAAATGAACGTTCACCATGTGTATTAGTGTTTGTACGAGGAATAGAAAGGATAAGTTTGTCAGAAGAGGAACGGAGAGACCTGGAGGGTGAGTACAGGTGAACGAGATCAGAGAGGTAGGCAGGACCAGATGAATGGACAGCATTGAAACAGAGGCAAGCAATTTTATACTTTATTCTTGCCTCGACTGGAAGCCAGTGTAAGGTATTGAGGTGGGGTTTGATGTGGTCTGTACGAGGGACTTTAAGGATTAACCGAGCTGCATTGTTTTGAACTTTCTGAAGTTTGTTGAGGAGGGTTTGAGGACAGCCTACAAGTAAGGAATTGCAATAATCGATGCGCGACAGTACAAAAGCTGACACTAGAGTCTTGGTGGTTTCAACTGTGAGATAGTGACGAATGGCACTAATACGACGGAGTTCAAAGTTCACATTACGAATCAGAGTCATGACATGAGTGATCATAGTTAGTCGACAATCGAGGGTTACACCAAGGTTTTTAGCTGATTGACAGAAAAGGACAGTAGCATCGCCAATGACAAGAGAGTCAGGAAACTGAACAGAGGTGGAAACAATCATTGCCTCAGTCTTATCTTCATTGAGTTTTAATTTATTGGAGGTCATCCAGGACTTGACATCTGAAACAGTATCCTGCATGGACAAAAGTAGATCATCGATTTCATTAGGCTTAGAAGACTTCTGCAGTTGGGTATCATCAGCGAATGAGTGATGGAGAACTGAATGCTTGGACATGACGTCTGAAAGAGGAGAAGTGTAGAGAACAAATAGAACAGGTCCCAGGACTGATCCCTGTGGCACACCACAGGAAACAGAGGCTGGGGCAGAGGTGGTGTCATGAAAGGAAACAATCTGGGTACGGTTAGAAAGATAAGAGGTGAACCACTGGAGAACTGTGTCACTGATGCCGAAGACAGATTCCAAACGAGAAAGAAGAGTGTTGTGGCCAATGGTATCAAACGCTGCTGAAAGGTTCAAAAGAGTCAGAACTGAGAGTTTTCCTTCATCAAGAGAAATAAGAAGATCATTAACAACCTTTACTAAAGCAGTTTCCGTACTGTGGCCTGGTCTGTAAGCTGACTGAAAAGGATTGAATGACTATGTGAACACAATAACGTTCGGACGAAGGGGCCTATGACGCTCATATTTTGCAAGCGGATAGGTATTAAGGATATCGAGGACAAGTGCGAAAATGAAGGTCATAGGTCAAAGGTCAAGGTCACCGCAGTCGAAAATGATGCCGAACACCTGGCACGATAACGAAGGGACCTAGGACGCTCAAATTGTGCATGCGGATAGGTATTAAGAATATATCGGGGGAAAAGAACAACATGAAGGTCATATGTCAGAGGTCAAGGACACTGGAGCCAAAAATGCTGCCGAGCACCTGGCACGATAACGTTTGAATGCAGGGACCTAGGACACTCAAATTGTGCTCGCGGATACGTACTAAGGATATCTTGACCAAGTTCGAAAATCAAGGTCATTGGTCAAAGGTCAAGGTCACTGGACCCGAAAATGCTGCCGCGCGGCTGGTGGTCTAGCGTCTTACCGCTCTAGTGTGGAAGGGAAAGCTGTTATTCTGCTATGGTGCTTTTCAACAAAAGGATGGTATATATTAAGCTCTCGCATCTTTGATCGTTTCTTGTCAAAAGTTGTTTTGGGTGGGTTTTTTTTTAAACTTTGGATGTAGTGGGAAGTTTTATGTGAAAGCAGGAAAGCTGGTGATATTCTTTCATTATCTTTTTGACTGTATGTCGTCTGTTTGTTTGTCTGTCTGTCTGTCTGTCTGTCTCTCTCTCTCTCTCTCTCTCTCTCTCTCTCTCTCTCTCTCTCTCTCTCTCTCTCTCTCTCTCTCTCTCTCTCTCTCTCTCTCTCTCTCTCTCCCTCTCTCCCTCTCTCTCTCTCTCTCTCTCTCTCTCTCTCTCTCTCTCTCTCTCTCTCTCTGTCTCTCTCTCTCTCCCTCTCTATGTCTCTCTCTCACTCTCTCTCTCTCTGTGTCTCTTACTCTCTCCCCCCCTCTCTCTCTCTCTCACTCACTATCTCTCCCTTACTCTCTCTATATATGT
>CM065682.1:80589150-80591650 GCA_017654935.2 Phymorhynchus buccinoides
TCTCTCTCTCTCTCTCTCTCTCTCTCTCTCTCTCTCTCTCTCTCTCTCTCTCTCTCTCTCTCTCTCTCTCTCTCTCTCTCTCTCTCTCTCTCTCTCTCTCTCTCTCTCTCTCTCTCTCTCTCTCTCTCTCTCTCTCTCTCTCTCTCTCTCTCTCTCTCTCCCCCCCTCCCATAATAGCCAATTCATGCGAAATTATACTGTGACAGGAAATAGTTGTTCTTGTTCTAGAACTAATTACTTGAAGCAATATTTGGTTGATAATCATTTCGCTATGAACGGTATTTATTATTGCATAGCATGATGTCCAATATTAATAGCCACATTATCACCATTGTTTATGCACCCTTTACATGTCCTCCCCTTCACCCGTTCGTCCTTCCCCATTGTACTGTGGCCCAAGGCCGAAGCGCAATTAAAAACCGTTCAGTGTTCAGTGTTCTCTCCCCCTCCCCCTTCTCTCTCTCTATCTCTATCTCTCTCTATCTCTCTCTCTCTCTCTCTCTCTCTCTCTCTCTCTCTCTCTCTCTCTCTCTCTCTCTCTCTCTCCCTCTCTCTCTCTCTCTCCCTCTCTCTCCCTCCCCCCTCTCTCTCTCTCCCCTCTCTCTCTCTCTCTCTCTCTCTCTCTCTCTCTCTCTCTCTCTCTCTCTCTCTCTCTCTCTCTCTCTCTCTCTCTCAGTACCTCACTCACTTAGCCTTGCAATGTACTTGTCTGATGCACTTAGAATTCGTAATGAAACAATGTAATATCTTCTGCTATTCTCTTGATACTGTTTGTTATGTTTATCTGTTTGAATTGTGAAGATTTCCCATTGTTACCCCTTCCCTCATTATATGGACAGATGGCCTGATCAGTAAACAGTTATTCATTGTTGTTCATTGTTCATTGTTCAGTACCTCACTCTCAGCGTCGTGGTGACTTACTTACTGAAGAACCAAGTCACCACTTAGCGCTGACCAGTCTCACTATAACTGAATTCACAGCAGCAACACCAGGTTCCGTGACCACGATTGCGTCTTAAACAGCTAACACGGGCATAGCAGCTTGTATCTTTTAGAAGAATCTACATGGAATACGATTTGGCTGTTTATATAAATGCTAAGCTACATGTTATTACGACCCGTGTTAAATGTTAAAGACGTACTCGTGATTGCCATCCCAGAAGAAAGTAAGGGCTGAGAGGGTGTTTCGCTATTTCTCTAGACTTTAGTCATTTTTAACAAAAATGAAAAAAAAAATGAAAAAAAGAACAACTAAAAATCAACAAGGATTGTGGGTTGAAAATAGGGACTGAGTGACGTCATTCTTTTTTATTTCATAGATTTATGGGCTATAATTCAACGTCATTCCAACGTCATTATCGGTTTATTTTTAGTTTATATGTTCGTTCTTCCAATTTTGTTATGCAACTTTATTTTTTCTCACAATATTTCACACTGAAAAAAAGAAGCAAGCAAGAAGGAAAAAAACCATTTTTTTAACGCAAAGAAGACAAACAGACCAACACAACAACAAAACACATTTACACACAACCATGCCATGGAAGTTATTTAAAAAATGTTAGCACAACATCTTGAGATAGCAACAGTGTATCTAATCATTATGTGGAGTAAATAAAACCAAGAGCTCAACATTGCAAATTGTGAGTTCCAAGCTCTGGACAACAGGTATTAATCATCATATTTGACATGTTTTCAAAATACATGATCATATATCCAACAATATCGGTAATAACAAAGAGAAACAGTACACCCAGAACCTGGGAATAATTAATTCTGCGTTTTTTGTATTCAGACAACTTTCTGGAGTTTTACTTTTCACGTTTTCCATTATATGTTTTGGCTCACTCGTGTTAACGAAGTTAACATGAAGTGAGTATAGTATGATAGTTGTTCGGTTGTGTGTGTGTGTGTGTGTGTGTGTGTGTGTGTGTGTGTGTGTGTGTGTGTGTGTGTGTGTGTGTGTGTGAATAGTTTTATTCCCATGTCAATTTGAACATTGGTTTATTGCCATGTGCGTGTGTGTGTGTGTGTGTGTGTGTGTGTGTGTGTGTGTGTGTGTGTGTGTGTGTGTGTGTGTGTGTGTGTGTGTGTGTGTGTGTGTGTGTGTTGCGTCCGTGGTCTAATCTCCAAGCATTAACGTTGGCATTTTCTCGGGAAATAGAAGACGTACATTGTTCAAACTTTGCACACATATAGATGTTTGTGCACGCTTTCAAACAATAATGATTTGAATAATTAAATACTTAAAACAACACTGTAAACAGATAACAAACAGATAACATTTTAGATTAGTGGGTTAGAGAGTATCCAACAGGCAACATGAGTTAAGAAACTCATCAACACTGAAAGCCTCGATAGCTCATTGGTAGAGTGTCTGTCTGTCATGCCAATGGTTCCGGGTCCGATTCTTGGCACGGGCACTTTTTTTAAATTTTATTTTTTAGTTGTATCCATTAACGATAGTTTCATTTGTACTTTAAAATGTTATTGGCAATCTTGT
>CM065682.1:80601650-80604150 GCA_017654935.2 Phymorhynchus buccinoides
CACCATTTACAGAGATCGCAACACTCACTGTGCTCTGGTTTCCTAGAAATCAAACCGTCAAATCGGCGATTCCTCCTTGGCCGAGGTGCTGGAAGTCAAATTATTTCAGTGAAAGAGAAGGCCGCCTGAATTTAGACCAAATCGTTTGCACGAAATTTCCAGAATACAAGCCTATTTCCTTTTAAAAAAAAATAATTATACAGTGTACAAAAAGGAGTTTCGTTCACAACAAAAGAAATAGCTCCTACTTTTTTTTTTACTGCACTGCAAAAAACACGAAAACGCTTCAACCACAATGAGTGGCCTTCACCCACCCCATCCAAAATGGCTACTCACTCCGCCATCTCCGCTAAGGAGGAATCGCGGTTTTTGACGGTTTGATTTATAGGAAACCAGAGCAAAGCGAGTGTTCCGATCCTTGAAAAGGCTGTCTTTCTGGTGATCTCGACGTGTTTTTTGGCAAAACCTCATCCGTCAGGGTCCACCTTTAAAAGGGGGGGGGGGGGGGGGGGGGGGGGGGAGGGAAGGAAAGGCAGCTCGGTACAATCCCACGAGACGCTAATCGCAGTACACACTAACACGATGCTTTGATGTCCTTTCTTCGGCCGCTTCCTGAAGAATCGATGGATGATGCATTAGACAGATTAAGATGTGACAATGGGGTTGGCGGGTAGGGGGTGGTGGTGGTGGTGGTGGTGGGTTGGGGGTGGTTGTTGTGCACGCACATTCTCACCCCCACCCACGCATTATATGCATTCATGCACAAGTACGGGCGCTCGTGTACACAAAAAGAAGCAAGCGCGCATGCACGCACGCACGCACGCACGCACGCACACGCTTACACACACGTACGTACGCACTCACACACACACGTACGCACGCTCGCACACGCATGCACACACGCACACGCTTACACACACGTACGTACGCACTCACACACACACGTACGCACGCTCGCACACGCATGCACACACGCACGTACGCACACGCACACGCACGCACACGCACACGCACACACGCACGCACACACACACACACACACACACACACACACACACACACACTATTCTTACACATACACACACAATAACGCTTACCTGTTACACAGACCGTGAGAGAGAGAGAGAGAGAGAGAGAGAGAGAGAGAGAGAGAGAGAGAGAGAGAGAGAGACAGACAGACAGACAGACAGACAGACAGACAGACAGACAGACAGACAGACAGACAGACAGACAGACAGACAGACAGACAGACAGACAGACAGACAGAGACACAGACACAGATACAGAGAGGGAGAGACAGACAGACAGACAGACAGACAGACAGACAGACAGACAGACAGACAGACGTCCGGAAAGAGATATGCAAACACAGAGACAGACAGAAACTGAGAGACAGCGTTGATGTGGGTGATAAGAGGTGACTTGAATCCAAAGGGTTAACATAAGAGATGACTAATGGACAATAATAGATGTGTAATGGAAAGCTGGGGTTGTTAGCTTACACACTGGACACAGAGAGAGAGAGAGAGAGAGAGAGAGAGAGAGAGAGAGAGAGAGAGAGAGAGAGAGAGAGAGAGAGAGAGAGAGAGAGAGAGAGGAGTGAGAGAGAGAGAGAGAGAGAGAGAGAGAGAGAGAGAGAGAGAGAGAGAGAGAGAGAGAGAGAGAGAGAGAGAGTCAAAACCAGCAATAAGAGAGTTTGTGGGGGCCCAAAATGTCGCCGGCCCAAAAAGTCGCCAGGGGGCCCGGCGACGTTTTGGGTACCAAGTGTAGATATTTTCTGCTGTTTAAAAGGTGCCGACAAGGACTTAGAAGGAAAACAAAATGAAACGATGTACGGTTTAGGGTACACGGGCGAAGCTCTGTCTCTCTCTGTCTCTCTCTCTCTAGTCTCTCTGTCTCTCTCTCTCTCTCTCTCTCTCTCTCTCTCTCTCTCTCTCTCTCTCTCTCTCTCTCTCTCTCTCTCTCTCTCTCTCCTCTCTCTCTCTCTCCTCTCTCTCTCTCTCTCTCTCTCTCTCTCTCTCTCTCTCTCTCTGTGTTGTCTGTCTCTCGCAATTGCCTTGCCGTAAACTTGAAGAGTTTGACAAATTGACATGTTATTTATCTGCCGATCGTTTCTTTGATATCGGAACTGACTAGAAGTCAGTGGCTCTGACCATCGGACAGTTCTATATAAAATGCATATTTTCATTATTAGTGACAAGCTCATTACTTTGTCAAGGGTACTCCCATACCTTGTACAATGGAAATGACCATTGGTCAGTGTTACGGACAAGTGGTCACTGCTGTTAAAAAGTACATTTCATTATTTAGCAGCTATTAGCTTTGTCAAGAGTACTAATTATAAAAACTAAAAATGATCAATGGTCAGTGCTGCTGACCAGTGGTCACTGCTGCATGAAAGGTATGTTTCATTATTCAACAGTGTATTACTTTGTCAAGGGTAATACTATACTTTGTAAATGGAAATGGCCAGTGGTCAGTGCTAGTGACCAGTGGTCAC
>CM065682.1:80609150-80619150 GCA_017654935.2 Phymorhynchus buccinoides
ACAAACAAATTATCTCTGCCCTTTTAGCAGAAAAGACGTTGGATGAGAGATAGACAGACACATTATCATTGCCCTTTTAGTAGAAAAGACGTTGGATGAGAGATAGACAGACAAGTTATCATTGCCCTTTTAGTAGAAAAGACGTTGGATGAGAGATAGACAATCTCCGGCCCGTTTAGCAGAAAAGACATTGGATGAAAGATAGACAGACAAGTTATCATTGCCCTTTTAGTAGAAAAGACGTTGGATGAGAGATAGACAGACAAGTTATCATTGCCCTTTTAGTAGAAAAGACGTTGGATGAGAGATAGACAATCTCCGGCCCGTTTAGCAGAAAAGACATTGGATGAAAGATAGACAGACACATTATCATTGCCCTTTTAGTAGAAAAGACATTGGATGAAAGATAGACAGACAAGTTATCATTGCCCTTTTAGTAGAAAAGACGTTGGATGAGAGATAGACAATCTCCGGCCCGTTTAGCAGAAAAGACATTGGATGAAAGATAGACAGACACATTATCATTGCCCTTTTAGTAGAAAAGACGTTGGATGAGAGATAGACAATCTCCGGCCCGTTTAGCAGAAAAGACATTGGATGAAAGATAGACAGACAAGTTATCATTGCCCTTTTAGTAGAAAAGACGTTGGATGAGAGATAGACAATCTCCGGCCCGTTTAGCAGAAAAGACATTGGATGAAAGATAGACAGACAAATTATCATTGCCCTTTTAGTAGAAAAGACGTTGGATGAGAGATAGACAATCTCTGGCCCGTTTAGCAGAAAAGACGTTGGATGAGAGATAGACAGACACATTATCTCGGCCCTTTTAGTAGTAAAGACGTTGGATGTGCTGAGAGGCAGATAAATCATCCCTGTATTTTTAGCAGAAATGACATTTCGTTGAGAAGTAGGATGAGAGATGTTCTCGTTCCCTTAAGAAAGAACAGATCTGTGAGATGAAGATTTTTAGTTCCCGAGCCGAAGGTTCTGGGAGCTATTGTTTTTGTCTGGTCCGTCCGGTGTCCGTCCGTCCGGCGTGCCTCCGTCCGTCCGGCTATTCGTCCGTTTTTCTCAAAAACTATTCAGTCTATCATCATCCAATTTGGTATACTAGTTTGCCAAGAGGCAAGCTATCCACTGATGTATTTAGTTTTACATTAAGGTCAAGGTCGTGCCAGTTACGGGGTTCAAACCCCGAAACACATAATCGCTAATATCTCGCGAAGTTTTGCATGTATTTTAATGCAGGTTTTTTTCACAACATTTCTTGATGAATGGTCTATAACACAGTTGTCATGAATTTTTCTGTGCACTCGTGTGCGCATGATCGCGCGCGCTCAAATCACGGGTCCGAACCCCAAGGCTATATATAAAAAAACCTATTCAGTTACGTGCTGTTTTGATGCGTTTGTATGTAGTTACGTGCTGTTTTGATGCGGTTTTATGTAGTTACGTGCTGTTTTGATGCAGTTTGATGTAGTTACGTGCTGTTTTGATGCGTTTTTATGTAGTTACGTGCTGTTTTGATGCGTTTTTATGTATGTGTACAGCCGACACATTCCGATTTCGGAGTAGCTCGGCGATGCTGCGAGGGGACTTTGCAGCCGCTCGGCGTTGCACTTGTTTTATTTTATTTTGTTGTTGTTGCTGAAGGTACAGAGAAAGACAGTGACAACACAAGAAAAGCTATATTAATTTTATTTGATGCTCAAACATATCTGACCAACAACAAAAAACTGTCCAGTTTTCTTGTTGTTGTTGTGCCCTGGCTAAAAGACTCCAGGGATCATCCGAATCGCCGAAGCACTTGAACATTTTGATACAAATGCATCAGCTAGGGATGACAACATTACGTGTGTGTGTGTGTGTGTGTGTGTGTGTGTGTGTGTGTGTGTGTGTGTGTGTGTGTGTGTGTGTGTGTGTGTGTGTGACCGTTTTTGATTATACCCCGCCACGTGGGCAGCCACACTCCGACCTCTGCTCTTTCAAAGTAAAACCAAAAATCTTTATTGAGGGAAATTTAATGCTTGGAAATAAATTTATATTTCTCAAGGGGTGTTTTATTTTTGTTTGTTTTTTGTTTGGGGTGGGGTGGGGGGTGGGGGTAGAACACTCATTTTTCTTTCTTTCTTTCTTTGGTCGTATTTGTGACATCAACTAGTCCGGTGCCGCAATCAGGAGCACGTCTTAGACAGTAAACATGGGTAGCAGTAACATGTAATGTTAACTAGAATCGTGTTACTACCCCTAGGTCCCTCCGTTCAAACGCTATCGTGGTAACATACATAGATAGCCACAGACAGCAGTGAAAACATTACCAGCTTCGCTCGCTTCGTTCGCGGCTACTAATGACACATGTAAATGACAACGTCTAGTGCATCACTAAGCTCCCGTCTGACATACCTAGACTGAGAGATAGGAAGTGGGCCATGTCTATATGTCCACGTGTCCATGTGTCCACGTTTCTATTAGGGTATGAGAAGTACTACACCTTATGCAATGTAGACGATCACGAGTGGTCAGTGACAATGACCAGTGGTTACTTTGACTTAAAATCAAATTTCGATTCTTTATTGACAGCTTGTTTCCTGTCACCAGATGATTTATGCACTTGCATGATGCAGATGACCAGTGGTCATTGCCACTGCCCAGAGGTCACCTTGACGTAAATTCCACATTAAAGAATTCACTGTTTAGCAGCTTAATAATGTATCATGAATAATGCTCTACCTTGTACAATGTACTAGATTATCACTGGTCAGTGCAAATGACCAGTGGTCACTCAGCACATCGACACGTGGATACGTAGACACGTGGGCACATAGACACGTGGACACATAGACACGTGGATATATAGACACGTGGACACATGGACACGTGGACATACAGGCACGTGGACACACAGACACGTGGACATATAGGCATGTGGACAAGTAGACACGTGGACACATAGACACGTGGACACATAGACACGTGGACATATAGACACATGGACATATAGGCATGTGGACAAGTAGACACGTGGACACATGGACACGTGGACGCATATACACGTGGACACATAGACACGTGGACACATAGGCACGTGGACATATAGACACATAGACATGGGGACACATAGACACTGGGACACATAGGCACGTGGACACATAGGCACGTGGACATATAGACACGTGGACATATAGACACGTACCCGATAGAAAGTAGGACTGTCAGATCCATGGTCTCTCTGCTAATAATACTTGTCAAAACCCACTCTACCCAATCAGGAAAAACGCAAAACACCGACGAAGCACGAAATACTAAATAAGAGAGGTTTAGCTAAATGGCTGGTACATTTGTTCAAATGGCTTTTTATGACTGGTCAACATTATGCTGTAGATGGGGCCAATAGTAACATGAGAACTATAACATAAACCAAAGGTCAAGATGTGCCACCCCCCCTACATTTCTCGGTTAACTGTATTTTTCCGTTTTTGCCTTTTTTTTACCATATATAAAGCTGTATTTTAGGAACATTTTGAGCTAATAACCTTTTTGGAATACTCACCCTATCCATAACCCTAGCCCTAACCCTAACCCTACCCCCCACCCTATAAGACGGAAAAACGCAACGAACCACAAGTGTGACAAATCGCGGTGTACTGCAGTACATAGTGAGGGGTAGGGGTAGGTTTAGGGCTAGGGTTAGGGCTAGGGTTAGTATTTTAAAAATGTTATTAGCTCAAAATGTAGCTCAAAATGTTCCTAAAATACAGCTTTATGTATGGTAAGAAAGGCAAAAACGGAAAATAATACAATTAACCGAGAAATGCAGGGGGGGTGGGGGCACATCTTTACCTTGACCGAACGATTTTCTACAGTATTGGAATATCATAGTTTTTAGCTCGATGTTTGTGTGAAAGACTACGATTCTCGAAAACAAGGAGTAATTTGCTCTGGCTTGAGTGCTGCAGCCTAAGGGATTGGTTGGAAAACCCTAAATAAGTGGAAGAAAGAAGGATAAAAGTTTACGCACATAGGGGAAATTCGGACACGTGCGCAAATCTTTTCCCTTCTTTGTTTCACTTATTTATGGATTGCGCACGGGTTTCCGCATGGAATATCCGCTTATGTGTGTACACGGCCTAATTCTATGACAGGCTATCATTAGAAAAGGTCTTATAATTATCTGAACCTCCAATTCTACTTCCTCTCTCTCTCTTCTATGTATTCACAGACAACAACAATTGGTGCATAATCATGCTGTTCGCTCAGAACAGGCTCCACCGAACTCCACCGAAGTGATTCAGCAGCAGTGCAGTGTCTCCTCTGGAGGTTGCTGCCTCCTGATTGTTATCAAGTCGGCGAAACAACTCAAATGCGACAATAATCGCTAAATCTTTGAGACACTTGTCTGGGATTATTATTGGATTAGCAGCTCAATTTAGCAAACATCACTAATGGTCTCGGAGATATGGATGGATTGCTCAAAGAAAGAGCATAACACATTCTCTGTTTTCTTATTTCTATGGTATCCATGGCTCTCTCTCTCTCTCTCTCTCTCTCTCTCTCTCTCTCTCTCTCTCTCTCTCTCTCTCTCTCTCTCTCTCTCTCTCTCTCTCTCTCTCTCTCTCTCTCTCTCTCTCTCTCTCTCCCTCTCTCTCTCTCTCTGTCTGTCTCTATCTCTCTCTCTCTATCCCTCTCTCTCTCTCTCTCTCTCTCTCTCTCTCTCTCTCTCTCTCTCTGTCTCTCTCTCTCTCTCTCTCTCTCTCTCTCTCTCTCTCTCTCTCTCTTTCTCTCTCTCTCTCTCTCTCTCTCTCTCTCTCTCTCTCTCTCTCTCTCTTCTCCCCCTCTCTCTATCTTTCTCTCTCTCTCTCTCTCTCTCTCTCTCTCTCTCTCTCTCTCTCTCTCTGTCTCTCTCTCTCTCTCTCTCTCTCTGTCTCTCTGTCTCTCTCTCTCTCTCTCTCTCTCTCTCTCTCTCTCTCTCTCTCTCTCTCTCTCTCTCTCTCTGTGTCTCTCTCTCTCTCTCTCTCCCTATCTCTCTCTCTCTGTCTCTGTCTCTCTCTTTGTCTCTCTCTCTCTCTTTGTATCTCTCTCTCTCTCTCTCTCTCTCTCTCTCTCTCTCTCTCTCTCTCTCTATCTATCTATCTATCTATATATCTATATGTCCGTCTCTCTCTCTCTCTCTCTCTCTCTCTCTCTCTCTCTCTCTCTCTCTCTCTCTCTTCTCTCTCTCTCTCTCTCTCCCCCCCCCCCCTCTCTCTCTCTCTCTCTCTCTCTCTCACGGACGGGTCTTAATATTAATCTTAGGGGCTGAAGTTGTCACAATGTTGGATGATTTGATAACAATGTCGATTATAAGACTCCAGGAAAATAAGGGTTTGGGGGTGGGGGTGGGGGGGAGAGGGGAGAAAGCAAGAGATAATTTCTGCCTTTTCGCTGTTCTGCAGAAATCAAATGTCATTAAAGTATTTGGCAACTGACATTTTTGCTTCCCTGTTTGCATTTGTATTGTTTGTTCGAGAAAACGTTTCTCTGTCTCTGTCCGTCTCCGTCGCTCTGTCTCTGTGCGTGTGTGTCTCCCCCTGTATCTGTCTCTGCCTCAGTCTCTGTCAGTCTGTCTGTCTCTCTCTCTCTCTCTCTCTCTCTCTCTCTCTCTCTCTCTCTCTCTCTCTCTTTTTTTTTTTCTCTCTCTCTCTCTCTCTCTCTCTCTCTCTCTCTCTCTCTCTCTCTCTCTCTCTCTCTCTCTCGCAGTGCTCGGGGGGGCACAAGAGTTATGGCGCCGAGTGAACATGCCCAGTTCAGTGCTGCAAGAAATGTTTTCTTCCTGCGGTGTTTCTACGGACTGTACCAGTTTGTTGTTGTGTTCTGTGAGACAGTAAGTGGTCGGAGTCAGTAAAACAAAAGAATAATGGTCGACCTAATGACGTGGAGAGCTGCAATTGGTACTTTTAGTACCAAACTGAACACTAGGTCAAAGGTCACCTCGCCAGGTGTAAACAAGGGAGAGCAGAAAGGTGTATCGGTGCAGGACATTGTTGTTGTGTTTGGCTTTGGCTGTGTTCTGCTGTTGACAGTTTGTAGTGCTGTGCACAATGTTGTCATTGTTTTGACATCGGACTCAATTTCTGAACAAACGGAAAACATAAAGGTATGTGGGACAAGATACGACACAGAAAATATGGAAGGTGTGTACACCGGTTTTGTTGACATGCCATTCGCGCATGCCTTGCACGTGCCTACACTCTTCGCGCTGTGTGCTGTCAACTCCGTGTACTGCGTGTGGCGCATTCTCCTAGCTAACGATGTGGAGAGACTGCCTGGTCCGGTATCACCAATAAAGGGGGACAACAAGGACACACCTGACACACCTGCAGGAGCTGTGAATGTGTTAGCGGAGACAAGGTCACTCTCACCTGATGTAGTACAGTTACTGTTGAAGGCGATCAGCGATCAGGGCGAGCAGCAAAAACAACATCAAAAGGAGCAAACCGCTGAAATCCGTAGTGACCTGAACAAGATCAAAACAGACCTACAGCAAGACATACGGCAAGTCAAAGAAGAGTGCCAGCTGATAAGCCAACGCTGTGACGGACTGGAGAGAGAGAACAGGCGTCTGGCATCAACCATGGATGATCTGTCTGCTGATGTGGGTGACCTGTCTGCTGATGCCACAGAGAGAAGGGAGGAGACGAAGAATCTGTCCAGTGTGGTAGAATCTCTCTCACAGCAAATCAACTCAATGAACTCTGAAATAGATAGACTCGAAGAATTTTCAAGGCGAGATAATCTCAGAATCTTCGGCATTCCCCAGACGACACAGAGGGAAAACTACGACACATGTGCTCGTGCAGTGACCGACACGCTGAACAGTGTGCAGGGGCCTAGGACGTGGAGTGAAGAGGACTTTGTCAGAGCACACCGTGTAGGACAGGCCAGAGGCGATCAACCACCACCCATGATAGTCAAGTTCAGGCAGTGGAAGCACAAGCTTCTTGCTCTTAGTGATCGTGATTATAGGGCCAGACTGGCGTCAAAGGGGGTGAAATTGACGAACGATTTGACATCAAGGCAACAGGCAATCGTCAGGCAGGCCAAGGAGAGCAATCAGGTGGCCTACTTCGTCAAAGGGAAGCTGACGGTGCAACCCAGGAGGCCTCCTGGGGGACCTGACCCTCGGTCATACGCGCAGGTGGCGGCCACGTCCAGCACGACACCAGGCAGTGCAGCGGACCACAGATGGAGAGGGGGGCGTGTCCGATCGGCTGATCGCACTTCGAGCCAGAGGGGGGCAGCCAGCAGTACGCCTCGCGGGGATTCCCCTGTCTCACGTCACGTGACAGAGGGGGCAGAGCAGACGACGGTAGCGGTCCAGTTACCAGCGGCGGACGGGGAGGCGGACGGGGAGACGGGGGCATCGTTCATGCTGCTCTCTGCATCGGTGACCACGACGACGGCCAAGAAGAATGCAGCCGCTGTGACGGCAACACACGACACGAAGATAGGGAGTGGGGGGGATAAGAGGGTTTCTTCTTGTGATCGACTGACCCAGTTTGAGCAACACGGTGGAATGAATGGGGGTAGTCCGGTGTGCGCTGTCATTGGAGGTGGGGGAAAGGAGGGAGCGGAGAAGGAGGACGATAGAAAGGGAGGTGGGGGGAGGATAAAGGGGACGATGGAAAGCGAGGTGGGGAGAGAGAAGGGAGGGGAGAAAGGGGACGATGGAAAGGGAGGTGGGGGAAAGGAAGGAGTGGAGAAGAGAGGCGATGGAAAGGAAGGTGGGGGGAAAGGGGGTGGGTGTTACAACCAGCGCGTGCGTGAAAATGACAGCCCACGAAGTGGGTCAAAATCTAGTGGGAAAACACAGGGCAGCATGCATTCTTTCTTGCGCGGATCTGGACCAAGGGATAATAACACACACGCTGGTAATAAGCGAGACGGCTTACGCTCACGACCACAAAACAGTGCGAGATAGGACAACGCGCGACCTCAGGCCCAAAACATTAAGATCCTTAACTATAATGTGGAAAATTTGCTCACAAAAATTGGCGATGTATCTTTCTTGCGATATATTAATGAATTTGATGTTGTATGTCTCACTGAGACTTTTGTTGGGCCTAATTTTGACTTTAGTTTCATCTTTCCAGAATTTTTGAGTTTTAGTGCTCCAGCTAAAAAACTATCAACACATGGTCGAAACTCAGGTGGCGTTTTAGTACTAATAAAGCACAAGTTTGCAAATTATGTCGAAAAGATTCATTGTAATTGTGACAATGTTGTTTTGATTAAATTCAACAAAGCATTACTGAGTGTCGATAAACATGTACTGTTAGTGGCTTGTTATGTACCCCCAGAGGGCTCACCAGTGTATAACAACACAGAACTGAAGGATGGGGTTCAGATTGTGGAAGAACAATTACTGTGTTGTGCTGAGTTGGATAGAGATGATGTAAACGTGTTGATGTGTGGCGATTTTAATGCCAGGACTGGGTGTGAGCAAGTGAGAATGGAAAGAATGGAAAATTATGTGAGTGGATTGGATTATGATGACGATGATGACGATTGGGGTGATTCGGTTGAGTGTCGTTCTTCTAAAGATTCTGTTGTTAACAAATTTGGACATTCGTTGTTAGATTTATGTTTTCTTTTAGACTTAAAGATTGTGAATGGGTCTTGTACTAGTGATGCTCAGGGGGAGTTTACTTTTGTGGCGCCACAAGGCAGTAGCGTCATCGATTATTTTGTGGCTTCAGAAGATCTGTTACCTTTTTGTGATCTGTCTGTGAACAATCGTTTGTTTTCTTGGCATTTGCCTGTACAACTCGAACTTAAAATGGGGGAGTGTGTTGTAGAAAAACAGACACAGATTTTTGTTGACATTAAAGAAGAAAAGATATGTTGGTCCGATGATTTTAAAGATATTTTTGAACACGAAACACACTCTGATCAGTTTAAAGAACACATGGAACACGCACTCTGTGAAATGGGAAATGATATCGATAAGTCTTTGGAAATTTTTACTAACGCTTTGTACTCAGCAGCTGGTTGTCTTGTCAGGAAAGTTAGTTTTAAAAAATCGAAAGATAGTGAGTGGTTTGACAAAGATTGCAGAAAGCAGAGGACAGTAGTGGAAAGATTGTTAAAGAGCTACCAGAGAGCAAAAACAGTAACATACAGAAAACAACAAAAACAAAAATATGTGGAGGAGAGGAAAAAATACACTGATCTTAAAAGAGAGAAAAAGAGGAAATTTGATGAACTTAGACTTGATAAATTAAAACAAGCAGCCAAGGACCCCAAACTGTTTTGGAAAACAATAAAATCTGCCAACAGAAAAGCAATGATATATAATGATATCAGTATTCAACAGTGGAAAGATCACTTTTTTCATGTATTTAACGATTCTGATGATGTTGATGAACATGAAGGAATATACTTTGATGAAGATAACCGTGATGAAACAGAACCTTTATTTGATGATTGTATCACCAAAGAGGAAGTTAGGAAGGGCATAAAGAATCTGAAGAGTGGTAAAAGTCCAGGACCTGATAAGATCATTAGTGAAATGCTAAAGCATGCTGGGGACAGTGTTATAGATTACCTAACAATATTATTCAACCAGCTTTTTAATACCGGCGTTTTTCCTAAGGAATGGGCTAAGTCTGTTATTGTACCAATCTTTAAGAAAGGAACCACAAACAACCCTGATAATTACCGTGGAGTGTCCTTGACAAGCGTTGTTAGTAAAATTTACACGCACATTTTAAATAAAAGGTTAACTGCATGGGCAGAGCAAGAGGAAAAAATTATAGAAGAACAGGCAGGTTTTAGAAAAGACTATAGTACAATTGACCACATGTTCACGCTATATGCCATTGTCCAAAATTACCTACTGAGGAATAAGAAACTGTATTTAGCCTTCGTGGATTTCCGCAAGGCTTTTGATTCGGTTGATAGAAATATTTTGTGGGATATACTGAGAAAAACAGGGGTTAAGGGTAAACTATATAATTCA